>APFE030837780.1:596112-616947 GCA_000404065.3 Pinus taeda | reverse complement strand
CCCAATGCCTTATTTTATAGTGCAATGGAGGGAAGTTACTAGGTCCTCCTTCAAAGGGATAAAGCCCTCCTTCAAAGGGATAGCTCCTCCTATCAAGGGATTAGCTCCTTCTCTTTTGGGATGCATGAACCACCTTGGAGCGAACAATCCACATCAAAATTCCTTCTAGAATCATCTAGACTTAACCCAAAGTGAGTTTTTTAGAATAAACTTGCACCTTTTTGACTTTTACAGGGGTACGCACCCACCCCTTTACAGACAGAGCGTGCAGATACACATGTAACATGAACAAAGGGTGCGGGCCCGTAAGCAAAAGTGAGAGAAATTGTGGAACTAGAGCTTTATTGATTTTTAATGTCTTTCTCTCATTTTCAAAGCTTGACAAGAAGGGTTGAGGTCTGAGACTTGCTTAGGAGGACAGTATAAGTGATGATAGACCCATACTAACTGCAAATAGTCATGGTGACGATATTTTTGTGTAACACCTCCTGCACTTCCCCCGTTCTACAGGAAACCCTTGTTTCCTTGTGTGCCTTGATGATTTCATACTACTTGAAAGATCATGGAGTAAGTCATGGAACGAGTTTGTTAAAGGCTTTAGACTGGATGAATCCAGGAGACGGTTCCACTTGGAGCCTACGAAAGGATGACTCAGGTGAAATTGTTCTTTTTATGTACTTTCTTTGTCTATAATAAAAGAAACACATGTCTTTGTTCCTGATATAGATCTTCTTCATGTTTTGATATTCATGTTATGAATCATATGTGATAGGTTGTTTTATTACATAACTAACTACCTTTCCTTATAATATGAAGTTGGTTTCTTTATGACGTTTAGTCCATATACTGCTACACTTTCTTGAATTGTTGGTTTTGCAGGTCAAAGGAGCAAAGGAACTCAAAGAAGGGTTTGAATCCTTGGAGGTTCTTCTCGAACGTAGGACCCCAGGTACACCCCCTATCATAGAGTTTGCTTATAGTAGCATTATGATTGCCTGGAATGTGTGTTTTTTTGCATAGATAACCTTTCGTCTGCTAGGGTATTCACCCAAGACCCTAGGGGATTTTATCCCACAACAACATCCTCAAGTGGAGGACTTTGGGAGTCCCTGAGATGGAGATCTCTGAAAGGCGGGCCAAAGTTGGGATGGAGTAGTGTTTCGGGGGAAGCAAGATGAGGTTGATTACTAGCTTGATGGGAAGCTTCCGAGCGAGGGTGTGTGTTGGTGTTGGCCATCAACCCTGCTTCTAGCATCAAATCTGTTGACAGGCTAGAATTTCACATCGATAGTTAGGGGATTTCCCTAGAGCAAAACCCCAATTAGAATCTACATTTTTTGGTTAGGGATCCCATCCAGTATGTAGGATCGGATATCATATTATTGCTTGAAGTTTTCTTCAGACAAGAAAGGGAATATCGGCTAAACGGAACGTATAAACTTCAACAAACACAAGTTATTAACTAATGAATGCCCCATAAAACAGGTACCATAAATAACAATATCAAAACTCCAAAGCATGAATATTAAGAAAATCATTGTTATAAAGAATTCAAATAAGACCACTCATAGATAAAGTATAAACTTAGCAACCAAGAAAAATTGCAAGATCGTTAAGAATTTAAAACATAAGTGAGTGCACGATCCACAATGGTATTATGCCAATATTAACAAATCATTTTATCAACATAATCATAAGGTCAGCATATCACATACCATCCATGTGGTATAGAGGAAACTCATAGTGCCAGAAAATACATGAGGAGACAATACGCCAAATATCATAAGAGCTTCCAATTCATTAATATGATAATATTTATGGCACCAAACTACAAGGTCTTCATCGAATCCAATAGTGGGAATCTACTATTACTCCTTACATATACTAAAAGAGCATAAGTTCTCAAAACACTATACACTAGAATGAATCCAAAGCTAAATGTCCTTTGCAATATGTCATGAGGGTGTATTTATATAAAAGAGGGTGAATTTTGTTCTACCAATGACTCTTGGACTTCCTCATGATCCTTAGACTTCCTCATGACCTTTAGACTTCCTGGTGACTCTTAAAATTCCTACTTTGTTCTACTCTATCCTATCTTGCCATTCACAACAAAACAAGTTAATTCTACCCTATCAAATTAGTAAAAGATGATTATGGAACATCTATGTGCATCTATTCCATGAGGTAGGTATATCAAAGCTTATATTCAGTGGTTATTGGAGCTATCTTTGGTTTTTCTTAATCATGTCTATGGAGGCATTTAAGGGCATTCGAAATGAGAGTGCTTCTCTTGACCTTGATCTGGTGGGCTAGAGTTACTAGCTTTGTGTACATCATCATGCATTCCACTACATATCATATAATGTTCTCCTTTATGACCTGCAAATCCTTTGTGTTGGAGGCCTGTTTGAAATTGTCGATAAATTCTTAAACTTCCTGTAGGATTTCCTCATGCTTCTTCACTTCTCCAACTGCTCCAATATAGGGAACCCCATGAATTTTGATCACTGACTCTAGTCCACTCAGAAGATGTTTGTAAGAAGAAAGGACCTTATCAATATCTCTAGCTAGCTTATCTCGTGATTGGATCTTAATGAGTAGCTAGAATTTTCTGTTCTAGGTGGTAATCCAATCTTTCTTTGAGAGAATCGTTGGTGCCTCTCAATACTTATTTGTCCACTCATGAATATTGTCCAGAGTTGTAATGACTTCTTTAAGCATGGAATTTTTTTCTTTCATGTTGGCTTGTATGGCTAGGATAGAGGACATAGTGTGATGTAGCTTTGGCATCTCTTCATAAACCATTTCCATGGCTCCTCTCAGGGTTTCAACTTCTTCCTTGATTAGGCCCGCAATTCCTTTGCACTTGAGTGAGCTAATCGAAGTGTTATATTCTCTTCTTCTAGACTTCTACTATATTATTTATTTCTTGAAGCTCTTTGTTCAGATTCATAGAGCTTTCCTTGGAGCTCTACATTTTGCTTGCTCATTTTCCAAACATTTAGCTCAGTTGCAGTCACAAAGGAAATCATGGCTGAGGCGGTCATTTCAAGATTTATTGTGGTGTCTAGGAAATTTCCTTCTATGTGGTCATGAACAAAGGCTCCACAGGGTTCCTACCATAATATTTCCTTATTTCTTGAATGATATTACAATTGACTTGATCGAAGGTAAGCCTAGTTAGCTCCAGTACCTCCTCATCTGCCTCGTTAAGAATTTCCAACTCCTTAAGAGGAAGATGCCCTCTAGTGATGGGAGTGGATGGGGAAACATCTATCAGGGGAATTTCAACTTGCTTAATGAGTTGTTTTTATTTTTCGGTCTCTTGCAGAGTTTTCTTGTTAGCCTCTTCCTATTGTATTTTCAGTTCCTCTTCTCCCTGCCTTTTCTTTTCCTCTTTGGCCTTCCTCCTTTGTTCCTTCTCAAGTTTCTTCTGCTCTTTTTATTTATGTTATTGTTTATTCTTGAGATCTTCTTCCTGTTTTCATTTCTCCTTATTCTCTTTCTGGTCCTGCCTTTTCTTTTCTTCCCCCTCTTGGGTGCTTCGTTCCTCTTCTTGTATTTTCAATCATTCTTCCTCCTATTGTTTCTTCCTTCTTTCTTCCTCCTACTGTTTTTTCTTAGGCTAATCTTTGGGTTGTTAGTCTCTTGATTTTTGTGACTAGCTTAGTTCTTATTCTCTTTTCCCCTTGAACTCCTTATTTTTCTTGGCTAAGGTCATATTTCTTTGCTATAACATTTCGTCATATTCATTCTCATATTGGTCGCTAGAAAGATATTTTGCTTCTTCGCATTTGTGCTTCTTTAGTTCCCATCATGAATTTTGTTTCTCTTTCTTTCTCTTAAGTGAGGTTAGCCTTTCTTGTAGGATTACATTCTCTTGTGAATGCTCAACTTTCTTTTCCTCATTTTATTGTTATTCGCTTGGGCTTAAATCCATGGCCGAATTGTACCAATTTCTAACTTTATCCTCATGAAAATTCTTGGGGTGCGGGTATGACCAGTTGAAATTGGCCTTCTTGTAGTGAGTTGTTACCACTCTTCTGGGGTCATAGGTATAGTGATTCAAAGTCATAAAATGGAACCCCTTTATCTCCTTAGCTTTCACATCAACTTCCTTGAAGTTTTCAATATTGTATGCCCCAATAGTGAGAGGGAAGGTGGGCCAATGTTTCTTCTTCACTTTATTCAGCATCTTTGAAAAATTTGTTGGCATTTGATAACATACCTCCTGTAACATTAATTTTTCTGTGGAAAATATATAAAGCGCGTGAGTGGTTTTGTATGAACCAAAGACCCTGATGAATGTGCCCTCCTGGATAGGGAACCAATCTTCCACTTTAGAGATATTTTCCATGGCTCTCTTTGACATGTAAGGAGGATCTTCCCAGAAAAGAAACTGGTATAATGGGTTGATGAAAATCTCAAAGGTAGACTCATGTAAAATTTTATAGCCTTGGCCCCAAAAGATCTTATGGCGTTTTTGCATAGTTTCGACCATAACTATGGTCCAATTGTAGCTCCAATGGTCGAACTGACATCTCGCACAGACCACATCCAATAGGTACAAGGCCATGTAGAATTCTAATGGTTGGTCTACCTCAAGATGTTTTGCTACAATTATGTTAGTCCTTAATGTGGAAACTGGGATATTGGCCTAGTTGAAGATTTTACCTCTAGTGACGATGGCATACATTAGAGGGACCCATATCCCGAGGAAGGTATCGATGTCAACCCTATCATACAATTGATTACATATTTGTGATATGTTTGACGAAATGTCTGTCATGGCTAGTAGGGATCTGGTTAAGGGCTTGTTCAAGTACTTTATTTATCATCATTGTTTCCCTATTATTTTATTGTTCTGAAGATGTCATGAAATTATGGGCAGTGATCTAGGCTATAAGCCTGAAAAAGTATCTTAAACCCTGGGGACACTAGCACAAAACTAGACAAAATAATCCCTGGATGTTGGCATGCCTATAGCATGAGAGCGTCCAGAGCCTCCTAAACATTGGAAGGCCTATGTCATGAGAGCATCCAAAGGTCAAGTGAACAAAAAATTACGTGGGACCCAGGGGCAAGTTTCCTAAAGTGTTCGGATGGTTCTCATGGGTCCAGTAGCTGAGGTGGAAGGTATATATGTTGTGTTTCCATCAATTCCTTTTCCTTAAGGTCACATAGGAGGTTTAATCTAATCATGGTAGCCTCTCATTGCATATTTACCCCAATTGGCTGGTTACTTGGGTAGATGTAGGAGGAGGGTGTTACATAGTGGTATCAGAGCATGGTTCACCACTCGGACTAGATGGGCTATGTGTGTTGGTCATTCATGCATGTCGGTTGCATGTATTTCTCTTATTCTTACATTCCATATGCTTGTTTCATTGCATGATGTTGATCATGGTTGTAGGGATGTCACCACGTGAAATTTGAGGTTTTTGTTGTGGGATGCATCATCATTAGTGTATGATTGGTTACATGTTGTTATATGTCACTTACATGTATCATTTTGCACACTTGGTTACATTCTCGTATGCTTGGTTACATCTTGTATGCTTAGTTACATGTATCATTATTGTAGGTTTGGTTATAAGTGTTGTTCGTTTATGCTTGATTACATGTGTTTATGCATGTGTATGTTGGTTATGCATTTCTTATGCATTTTAATGTTTGCATGTGGTCAAGTGAATAGTAATGTAGTGGTTTTTGTCATGCATGATGTAATGGTATGTGTAATTGATATGGTCATTCATTGATGACTCGACTCTAGCTAGAATGATACTAATGTGTTGATGCACTTATTTGTACATGTCTATATGTTGTTATAATTATGTTATACATGTATCACATTGATTTCATGATCTTGCAGATAAGACATCCTCCCTGAGCTATGTTAAGGTATGTTGGTTTATTTTAATTTGGTTTAGCTGACATAGTATGCCTTGCAGGAGAAAGATCAAATAGCTAGCAAGATGGTAGACTACAAAGACACTCCCTATGAATCAGATGAGAAGCATAGTGTTGGGAACTCTTCTGATTTGGCAGACACATTGAGAAGCTTGAAGGAAGAAATAAGGAGTTGTAAGGCATACAATGATCGAATCATACAGGCACAAGAGAAATAAGAAAAAGTAAATTTTATACTTCTTTAGAGTTTGTCAGAATTGCAGCAACAAGGGCCACTTCGGATCAGCCATGGATAGGAGGACAAAAATAATGGGGCATATGGCAGTAGGTCTCATGGTGGTCACATTTCAGATAGATATGACACTATTAGATATGGAAGGTTGTTGGATGCTCCGGATAGGAGAGGTGATGGATACAGGTACTATTCTAGTTCTGGTTCTGATAGGCATCATGATCATCATCATTATCATCCTTACAGGAAGAGTGATGGGGCATACTTGCTAGATGATTTTAAGAAACAAAAGCCACCTACTTTTAATGGAGATGTGAAGAAGATGGAAGATGAAGTGGCTTAGATACTTGGGATGAACAAATTATTTAAGTTGCATAATTACACAGATAACATGAAGACCAGAGTAGTGATATTCATCTTCAAAGGTAAAGCAAAGATTTGGTGGGAAGATGTGAAGTGGGTCAGATACATCAAGATAGATGACTTGAGTTGGCATGAGTTCAAGAGGCTTTTTAGGAAGAAATACTTGTCAAAAAGGTACTACGACAGTAAATCCAAAGAGTTTTATGAGCTAGTATTACACGACCAAATTTCTTGAGCTACTGAGGTATGTACCATATATTAAAGATGAGTAGGTTAAATTTCAATGATTTTTCAGTGAATTTACATTATCATTTAGAGATTGGATTAGGTATGATGAGCCTCAATTACTTGAGGAAGATATTGGGAATTTGAAGCATTTTTATGAACACTCAAAGCATAAGAATGAATCTTAGCATGGATGGGAAGAGGAAGACAAAGTAAAGGTAAATGGGAGCCGAAAATAATAAGGCCTCAGAATGAAGATGAGAAAAAAAATGTGGCACCACAAAAGAGGTTCAATGCAGCTAGACAGGGACATGGGTCACAGCAACAACAACATAGAGGTGTTAGTATTGGTCGGTTAGAGTGTTGGACATGCAGTTAGGCAAACCTTAAGAGATATTATCCAAATAATCAAGGTGGCATGCCTCAAATATATAGTGCGCAGGAGGCACATACTGTTGGGGATGTTGGTCAGAGTGTTCCTCATATTTATGCAGCATTGGATAACAAATAATAATATCATCAGGCATCTATCATTGATATGGATGGTAAACTTTGTGATCAAGTTATTTCTATTTTGATTGACCCTAGATCTAATTATAGCTATGTTAGTCATGACTTGGTGGATAAGTGTGGTTTGAGTAAGGAATTGCATTCAGAATCTTGGTTAGTGTAGTTGGTTACTGGTACAAAGAAGAGAGTTCATCATTGGGTAAGAGCTTGTGCATTTGATTTGAATGATATGCCTACCAAGGAACATTTGAATGTATTACCATTGGGATCATATAGTATGTTGTTGGGCATGGATTGGTTGTATCTTCATAGAACCAAGGTAGATTTTTATGACAGATCTATTGAGTGTGTTGATGACAATGGGGAACCAAGAGTCTTACAGGGTAAGAAGAAATCGACATCAATTAGGATGGTGACATCTATGCAGGAAAAGCATAGTTGTAGGAAAAGGTGTATGTTATTTGTAGTGCACATTTCTAGTGACAAGAGTAAGGAATTTCAGGATGAAGATGTTCTGAGTAGGTACCTATTTCTACAACAGTTTCAGGATGTATTTCCTGAGGACATTTTAGAGTTTCCATGTCACTAGGAAGTAGACTTTTCTATTGATTTAGTGCCAGGAGCAGCGCTAGCATCAAAAGAACCTTACAGGATGAGCATGGCTGAGTTGGTAGAATTGAAGATACATTTGAAGTAAATGTTGAACAAGGGATACATTAGGCCAAGTGTATCACCTTGGGGTGCACTAGTATTGTTTGTGAAAAAGAAATATGGTACTCCCATATTGTGCATTGATTACAAGCAGTTGAACAAAGTGACCATGAAGAATAGGTATTTGTTACCGAGAACTGATGACTTGTTTGATTAGCTAAAGGGAGAAACAGTGTTCTTGAAGATTGATTTGAGGTCAGGTTATCACCGGGTATGCATCAAAGAAGAGGATATTTACAAGACAACTTTCTGGACTAGGTATGGGAATTATGATTTTGTTGTAGTTCCATTCAGTTTGACTAATGCTCTAGATACATTTATGTGCTTGACGAATAGTGTGTTGTGTCTGTATTTGGATAAGTTTGTTATTGTATTCACTCATGACATATTGGTATATTCTAAAAATGAGGAAGAGCATGTCGAGCACTTAGCAGCAGCGTTGAGTTTGTTGAGAGAGCAACAATTATATTCTAAGCTCAGCAAGTGGAGTTTCTTTCAGACTGAGGTACAAACTTGGGACATGTTGTCTCCAATGAGAGCATTGCAGTAGATCCAAAAAAATAAAGTCCATCATGGAGTGGGTAACTCCAAGGAATGTAGATGAGATGAGATCTTTCATGGGGTTGGAAGGCTATTATAGGATGTTCATCAAGAACTTCTCACATATTTCTTATCCTATTACATCATTGTAGAGGAGAGGTAAGAAGTTTGAATGGACAAAGGAGTGTGAGGCCAGTTTTGAATATCTTAAGTAGTTGTTGACACAAGTACCAATGTTAAAGATTGCAGATCTAGACAAAGAGTTTTTGGTACGCATAGATTCTTGCAAGAAAGGACTTGGTGGAGTCCTTATGCAGGATGGACATGTGGTATGTTATGAGTCACAAAAATTGAATGAGCACGGGAAGAACTACCCTATACATGATCTTGATTTGGCGGCGATTATACATGCATTGAAGATGTGGATCCTATATTTTGGGTAGGAGGTTTAAATTGATGAGTGATCATAATGGTTTGTAGTATCTATTTGACCAACCAAACCTGAATCGTAGGCAAGCTCGGTGGTTGGCCACGATCAGTGAGTTTGATTTTGAGATCCGGTACATCAAAGGCAAAGAGAATAGAGTGTAAAATTATCTTAGCAAATGGGTATATGTAAGTCACTTAGCATCTACGATCTCCTATGGGGTAGAATTACAGGATAGGAACTTCTAGGTAGGTCAGCAAGACATTAGATATATGGCGATTATGCATAGGTTGCAGCAGAGTATCGGTACAAGTACATGTGGTAGTATAGGTACAGGTACAAGTGGTAATATAGATACATGTACATGTATAGGCATATGTACATGTACAGGTGTTAGTACAAGTACATGTACCGGTACTAGTACTGGTACAGGTACAGGTGCAGGTGCACATGATGTGGACTATTTCCTTATAGAAGATGGATTAGTTAGATTTAGAGACAAGATATATGTGCCAAACAATAGTGAGCTCAAGAAGGTGATATTGAGGGAGTTTCATGTGAAACCTTATTCAGGTCACCCAGGCTATCAGAAGACATTGACCACAGTAAAGAAATTTTATTACTGGTCGAATATGAAGAGGGATGTAGCTGAGTATGTGGTTAGGTGTTTTTATTTTCGGCATGTGAAGGAAGCGTGTAAGGATCTAGGTGGAATGCTATAGTTGATTGTGATTCCATAGTGGAAATGGGAGGTAATTTCCATGGACTTTATCATAGGATTGCCGAAGACAGTGAGACAACATGATTCCATCATGGTTATTATTAACAAGTTGACAAAGGTTGTGCAACTCATTCTAGTGAAGTATTCTTATCTAGCGATATAGAATAGGTATTCACCATAATTGTAGTCAGAATGCATGGTGTTTTGAAGAAGATTGTGTTAGACAGGGATGCAAATTTCACTTCCAAGTTTTGGAGGGAATTATTTGCAGGTTTGGGCACAAAGTTGGCCTTCAATACAACTTATCATCCACTGACATATGGAGAGAAAAAGAGGGTCAAAAGGATATTGGAGGACATGTTGAGGATGTATGTGATTCATCATCAGTGGAAATGGGAAGAGTATCTTATCTTGGTTGAGTTTGCATACAATAATGTTATCAAGAATATTTTAGGATGAGTATGTTTAAGGCATTGTATGGGCAGAGTTGCAATACTCCCATCAGTTGGAGTGATCTAGTTAATAAGGCATTGATTGGACCATACATGTTGGTAGACATGGAACAAGAAACGCAAGTAATCAAGAAAAATCTAAAGCCAGCATAGGATCAACAAAAGAGCTATGAAGATTGGAACAAGTTATTCAAGGAGTTCCAGGTTGCAGAATAGGTGTACTTGTGCATCAAACCAAAGAAGAGCTCCTTACGGATTCGATCATGTTCCAAGCTAGTACCACGATTTTGTGGACCCTTCAGTATTGTTGAGATGATTGGGCCAAGAGCCTATCGACTTGCATTGCCTCCAATAGTGAAATTCCGTTATGTTTTCCATGTGTCATTGCTTAAGAAGTATTTTAAAGATGTTGATCATGTGATTGATTGTTCTGTATTACAGGTGGAACCAGATGGAGAATCCCAGTTGGAGCCTTAGTGTATATTGTAGAAAAAGGTTCTCATGCTCTGGAACTAAGAAATAGAACAAGCTAAAGTGCAATGGAAGCACTTTGGGCCCAATGAAGCTACATGGGAGATGACAGATCAAATGCGGGTTTTGTATACTTGATTGTTTGTCAGTTAAGGAAAAGCAGTTTTGGTATGAAATTTTGGTATATGTCTTGGTATATGTTTGTTTATGATGTTTGGTATATGTACATATGTATATGGATTTAAATCCGCCATGAGCTATGTTATAAATCTCCAATAAGCGGTATGATTGTCATGTGATTATGTTGTCATGTTGTTATGTTTTCATGTTGGCTTTCTTTCCAGCAGGGTGATCATTATAAATACTACATTGAGCTATGTTATAAAGCTCCATGGGCAATATGTTTGTTTTTCCAGTAGTTTTGTTGAGGTATAGGTGTGGTTGAAAACTAAGGACGATGCCCCCCAAGGGAAGGGTCTTGTAACATCCCTAGTGAAAATTCCATGTAATAAAAGTTAATAAAGGAAAAAATAATAACCATGGTTAATGGGACAATTATTCCAAGTTTAATCTTGGGCAAGACATCCTAGTGTGGGTGTTCATCAGTTCATTAATGGCTAAGGAAATTGGCAAAGGAAATGGCTAAGGCTTTGGAAAGGAAAAATAGCTTTTTTGGCACATTAATTTATGAAAATAATGGAAATTAGGAGAAAAGAGAGGTGGAAGGTCACAAGTTGCATGTGAGGAGGAAAATGAAGGAAAATAATGGAAAATTGAGAAATAGAGGCCTCATTCATAAAAAGTATTTTGAGGATCAGTTGGTAACTTTTGTGAATTCAATTTTGGAGCTCTCTCATTATTCTCTCTCTCTCTCACTCACTCTTGGACACTTAGATTTCTTCTTGGATCATTTTTACGTTGGATCAAGAAAGGTGAAGAAGGCAAGAGGAATTATTGGTCAAATAGGGAAAGGCAGGATCAAGCAACTACAGCAAGATTATTTATAGGTATTGATTTTCATGTGTATTTTTATTTTCTATATTTGTCATGCATGGTATTACATGTGGTTCTTTTGCAGTTATGGTGTGGGTTTTTTCCAAGTGTGATAGTGTTTTTAGCCTAGCCTTTCCATCTAGATAGCCATGGTGTGATGGGGTTCTCATGTTTTGGCTGAGTTGGATTGCTGAATGGATTTAAAACTGAGTGAGCTAGATCTCTGAATGATATAGCACATGGCACAATGGTCCCTAAACCAGAATGTGAATCGCAATAAAGCCACTACCCTAGTGACCCTTGAGCTAGACGGTGGATTGCAGTAAAGCTAGGATTGTTGGGCCTAGGAATCCTTGTCAGGTGAATGGCGGATATACGATAAAGCCAAAGAGGTGGGTTTTTCTCTGTTGGGCCTAGTATCCTGGTTTTTGGATATGCAGTAAAGGCTAGAGAGTGGGTTTTAGTTTAGGGCCTAGTGATCTGGGCTTGGATTGCAGTAAAGCTTGAGACAATGTGAGATAACAAAATTCATCACAGTGTAAGTGGAGAAATCTGGTGGCATTCATGCTTCTTTTGGCCTAATGATATGGCAGAGATCATGGTAAAGCCTACTATGAAATGTTTATTATGTTGGCCTAGTGATCCAGGATGGATTATGGTAAATCATGGTTTCTATCGATGAGGGTGAGGTGGTTTAGCCTCGGTATGCCCTAGTTGGTTCTTTTGGTTTGAGTCCCACATTCATGCCTGGAATATGACACGCGGGTGAATGGTTGAAGAGAGATTTGGCTTAGCCATTCTATAGTCGGGTGGAATGTGGTAGTTCCATCCCAAGTTTGGATTATTCATCATTAATGAAAAACGATTTCTCTTTGTATTTCTATGAGTATTATATTTATTTATATGTGGATCATATGGTTGTGATTTCATTGCTATTTATGTTGCTATTATGTTGGTTATATATGTGTTTTATGCCAGTGGCTATGTATGGATCTCATCATGTTTTTATTTGTAAATGAATAGACAATGTATCTGTGGCCTAATAGAAGATATTGTAGCAATGGTATGAGGGAACAATGGTTCTTAGTGGTTCTCAAGTAAGTATGAGATCCCTATGCTTAATTACGTTGTTTACACCTGTAGATTACATATTTGTGGAATGTTTGACGAAATGGATGTCATGGCTAGTAAGGGTCTGGTTCAAGGCTTGTTCAAGTACTTTCTTTAGCAGCATTGTTTCCCTATTATTTTACTATTTTGAAGATGTCATGCAATTTTGGGCAGTGAACTAGGCTCTCAGCCTAAAAAAATGTCTTAAATCTTAGGGATGTTGGCATGGAAGTGGACAAAATAGTCCCTGGACATTGGCATGCCTATAGCATGAGATCATACAGAGCCTCCTTGACGTTGGCAGGCCTATGTCATGAGAGAAGCCAGAGGTAAAGTTATCAAAAACTTAAGTGAGACCCAGGGGAAAGCTCCTTGAAATATTGGGATGGTTCCCAAGGATCCTATAGATGATGTGGAAGGTATGTATGTTGTGTTTCCATCGATTCTATTTCCTTAAGGTCACATAGGAGGTTGAATCTAATCATAGTAGCCTCTCATCGTATGTTTACCCTAGTTGGTCGGTTACTTGGGTAGATGTGGGAGGATGGTGTTCCAACAAGGGTCACTAGGTCATGTTGTTTTTCCTATCGTGGCTTTTTTCCATGAGACATGTTCCTCAAGATGGTTTAACAAAGGAGTTGAGGCTCAAAATGAGCCCCTGGGGACCTACTCGACTAGAAAACTTGATTATTAAAAGGGTAAGCTTAATTTTGGAAGAGATGGGACTGAATGACAAGGAGGAAAAGGGTTTGGGAGGATGAATGGCTTGGTTAGGGGTTCCAGATTGAAATGAGACATGACCCATGGATAAAGAACTAAATTAGGAAGATGCAGATTCAAGGGTAGAAGAAGGGGGGAAATGACATCAAGTAACCATAACCACAAAGAGAAAGGGTCACTTAATTGGAATGGTTGCGCGCCTCTCCAAATCACCCAACTTCTTTGTCCCGTGAGTGACCAACTGAAATGACCAAATGACGGATCAAACAACTAATTTATAAGAAAATACACACATGTGGGGGTCGTTGGGGTTGTCAGGTTGCAGAGGACGTTTCTTTTCCCCTTTGCGACTTAACAACATAACGACCTCTCTTATGAGGTCGCAAAGGTCATTGGGTGGTCGTTGAGAAGGGTTTGTGACCTTGTGACCTAGTGACCCCATTAGGGCAAGGTCGCAAAGTCACAAGATGAGTGTAAGGTTGCAACTCCTTGTTTGCGACTTATCGACTTAACTTAACTAAAATTAGGTTGGACACAGGGTCCCAAGTTTTAGGCGCATAAGAGAATAAATTTTAGTCCTCAGAAGATATACTTGTGAAGGGATGCAGAAGGCTTTGCTTTTAGCCGAAATGTCAAGGAAGAACTTTGGAAGTGAGGTAACTCAGCGCAGGGGCCCCAAAATTACCTTTGGAAGTGAGGGAACTCCGCACAGGGTCCCTAAAATTTTGAAGAGTCGAGAATTTTTGGGGGTTGTTGTATTGGCTACAACAACTTATTAGAAGGGAATTGGTCCCTGGCGAACTGCAGGGAAAAAAACATAAGTGATCTCACTGAAGAGGGTGTCAGACAGGCAATTCAAGGGGTGAGGAGAATCCATAAAATTGTGACGAATTACAACTTCCCAACTAGGTAAATGTATTAGGAAAGGCTTCCAAATCTATGTTGTTCAAGATTTTCCAATTGTTTAAGATTTTGTTGGCATGTTTCCCAAAGAAATATCGGGGCTACCTCCCAAGCGGAACATATATTTCACCATAGAATTAATTCTTGGAGTTGCTCCTATATAAAAAAACCCCTTATCAAATGAGCCTACCTGAACTAATTGAGCTAAATATGTAGGTTCAAGAATTACTCGATAAGGGATACATCTACCCAAGTGTATCACCTTGGGGAGCCCTTATGTTGTTTGTTAGGAAGATGGATAGTAGTATGAGACTTTGCATTGACTACAGACAATAAAACAAGTTGACGATTAAGAACAAATATCCACTGCTAACAATCAATTATTTATTTGATCAAGTCAAGGGTGATATGGTATTTTATAAAATGGATTTGCAATCAGGATATCATCAAATAATTATAAAGTAAGAAGTCATTCCTAAAACATATTTTAGAACTCGTTATCGTCATTACGAGTATGTGGTTTTACCATTTGGGCTTACCAATGCCCTGACAACATTCATGAGCCTTATGAATGGAATTTTACATCCTTATCTTGATAAATTTGTCCTAATTTTTATTGATCATATTCTTATATATTCAAAGAATCTGGAAGAACATAATAAATATCTACATATAGTCTTGTAAACTCTGCAGAAACATTAATTTTATGCCAAATATAGTAAGTGTGACTTCTATAAGGATAAGATACAATACTTAGGACATCTAATTTATGTAGAAGGAATAGTTGTTGACCCTGAGAAAATAAAAACTATTATGGAGTGGCTTATTCCTAATAATTATTTTGATATTAGATATTTTTATGGGATTAGCGGAATATTATCGTTGTTTTGTTGAGCGATTTTCTAGAATTTCTTATCTTATAACTTCTCTGTAGAAGAAAGGAAAATATTTCAAATGGATAGAAGATTGTCAACATATTTTTGAACAATTAAAACATTTATTTACCACAACCTCAGTATTAAATATTGTAGACCTAGAGAAGGAGTTCATTGTTTTCACTGATGCATGTCAAGAAGGAGTGGGATGAGTGTTAATGTAAGAAGGCAAGGTAATCACTTATGAATCTCAAAAATTAAAATAGCATGAACAAAGATACTCGGCCTACAACCTAGAGTTAATTGCGGTGGTACACACCTTGAAGGTATGGAAACATTATTTATTGGTTGAAAATTTTTTGTTGATGACTGACCATAGCAGCGTAACTTTTTTCTTTAAGCAACCTAACCTCATTGCATGACAAGCCAGATCGAAAACTTTTCAAAATGAATTCAACTTCAATATTAGACATTTAAAAAAAAAAGAAACTGAGTGATTGATGTGTTAAGTAAGAAATTACATTATATATATGAAATAAACTATAGTTAGGTGGAATTTAATTTTTCAAATTAAATTAAGGAAGTTGGGGTTAAAGATCCAGAATAACAATTTTTTATGGCAGTAAGCTAAACAAGAAAACAACTCTTAAAATCAATCTAAATATCGCATAAACAAAGATAATTTATTAAGTTCTAAGGGAAGGATATATGTTCCTAATCAAATGTCTGTTAGGAAATTAATATTGGATGAATTTCATAGAAGTCCTTATGCTACCCATCCCTGGATATCGAAAATTATTTTATGCCATAAAAAAGAATTATTTTGGGCCTTAAATGAGGAAAGACATCACATAATATTTAGCTAATTTCTTGGAGTGTCAACAAGTCAAATATGAACACCAACATCTAGCTAGTTTCCTTCACCCACTACTCATTCTAGAGTGGAAATGGGAAGTTATTACAATAGATTTTATAACATATTTTCCTAAAACCAAGAAATAAAATGTCTTAATCATGAGGGTGGTTGATAAACTGAGTAAGTTAGCCTATTTAATCCTTATTCAGACTACATATAAAACTATGCAAATTACAAACATATTTATGTGAGAAATTTTCAAGTTACATGGGTTGAAAAAAGTGATGATTTATGATAGAGATGTCAAGTTCAGATCAAAATTCTGGAAAAATCTCTTTACTCAATTGGGTGCTTAGGTCCAAGTTAGCACCGCGTATCACCCACATACATATGGGAAGACTGAGAGGGTAAACCAGGTATTGGAGGACATGTTAAGAATGTATGTAATGTAATAACCGACTAAGTGGGAAGAGTACATTCACCTAGTTGAATTCACATATAACAACAATTATCATGAATCATTAAACATGAGTCATTCCCAAGTCTTGTATGGAAGGAGGTGCAAAAAATCGATTAACCGGAACAACCAAGAAGATAAGTTACTATTAAGACCTGAAATGCTAGCAAAAATGGAACTGACCATGAAAAGGTTCAGTAGAACTTGAAAGCTACTTAAGATAGATAGAAAGCATATGCATATAAGAAAATGTCTTATAGAGAATTTCAGATAGGAGACCATGTATATGTCTTAGTGAAACCCAAGAAAAGAACTCTACAATGGGGTGGCTGTGAAAAATAATCTCCTCAATATTGTGGTCCTTTCCAAATCCTAGAAAGAATTGGACATGTTACATATCATCTTGCATTACCTAGTCCATATGCGAGTCCATATTTCTTTGTTAAAAAAATATGTATATGAATCTACACATATTATTAATTAGAAATATGTACGAGTAAATATCTAATGAATAATTCTCTTTGTTATTTAATAATTCTTGTTGAATATTAGTGTAAATTAATGATATATTTATGATGTGGAACGGGTTGAATTAGACAGATATTTTCTAGTAGGGCCTTTCTGTATGATTGATCAAAGAGAAACATTGTTAGGGAGGTGAGCTATCACCCAGGTTAAAGTGTAGTGGAGGCACTTTACCGTAGAAGAGGCCACATGGGAGGATGAGACCTATTCAAAAAGAAAGAATGAAAAATGAGGATGGTGTTTCGAACAGGGGAGGAGATATGGAAGACCCACTAATCATGTAAATGTTTATCATTTATGTTTACAATGCAAGACTTGGTAGATTCTAGACTAGGTGAAAGTCTAGTAAAGAAAAAGTTTGATGATAAAGATTATTTTATTTTATTTATTTAAAAAAAAAATTGTTATGCCAAGTCATCGAATTATGGGAAAAAATCCTAAAAGGAAAATCTTTAATTTCCAAGTAGTTGAGACAATTATTTCTCCTCCCTTAGAGATTAAACATCTCAATTTTGGAAAATAATCCAAGAGAGGCAAGAGAGGAAAGAGAGGCATGATGCAAATGAAAGGAGAGAATAAATATTGAGTAAGACGTTGCCAATGTGAAGCAGGATGCTACTAAAAGGGTGTTATTGAGTTGGACTAGAGCAAGTGGAAGAAGCCCTGAAGCTAAAGGTTCTTGGATGGACAAGGAGCCTTGAGGCCTAAGAACAAACTATTGTATGTTAACTACTCTGGAAATCAAAGAGGCTCAGGGGAAGATTGAACGTAATTGCCAATCTCACTGATTGGATGGAGGAGTCTCCTTCCCAGTTTAATTCCCTAGTTGGCTATATTCTATTAGAAAAATTATATATATGACAGAGAAATGCAATACATATAATATGTGGAAAAACACAAACACATAAAACCAGAGAGAGACAGATATACATGGTTCACCCAGTTTGGCCTACGTCCACCTCGAACAGCCAGTCCTTCCTTTATATTATCCAGCAAAATGAAGAGACACAACCTACAGCAAATATGTTGTAATATCCTCTGTTTTCTCTCACAATCTTACCTCTCTGTTTCTCGCTCAGAGAATACACATGTATTACACAGCCTCAATACAATGCCCTCATACAAAGAGAAGGGTTGTCTTCTAGGGAAAAAAAAACTAAACTAAACATAAATTCTCCCGTCAAATCATCTGCCTAATGAACGACCCAGATTGACTAGAAATTACTATACTTTTACAAGGCAATTTTACATCTGTTTTTAGCTTTGGGGGCGTTGCCCCTGAAACCCCCACCAAGGGACCGCTAGCCCCCGGACCCCCCAACTAGGGGGAATTATCCCCCCTGAACCCCCGCAAGGGGGACAAGGCCCCCCCACACCCCTTGCCCCCCGCATAAAGGGGTGTACAATCTTCCTGGGTTATACATCCAGCTAAAAACAAAGACAATAATCATGCTCCATAGCCAACAATCTCCCACTTGGAGAATGATTGTCGAAACTCCACCACTGCTTCATTTGCCAGACAATGACTCCTCTTTGGACCTGGCT
This sequence comes from Pinus taeda, assembly GCA_000404065.3. Lineage (NCBI taxonomy): Eukaryota > Viridiplantae > Streptophyta > Pinopsida > Pinales > Pinaceae > Pinus > Pinus taeda. The sequence goes on along the minus strand of APFE030837780.1, from coordinate 598,398 downwards.
ATTTCTCATCTTCATCATCATTCTTGAAGACCAATTGAAACTAAGCATACTCTTAGTTTCTCCCTAGTGTTAGCATATCTACAGGATTCTGGCTAGTGTGTATATTTTCCAGCTTCAACTCTTCATCTTCCAACACTGATCGTATGAAATGGTACTTGAGCTGTATGTGTTTAGTCCTTAAATGAAATGTTGAGTTCTTTGCAAGATGAATGGCACTTTGGTTATCACTGTATAATGTGCCCATATCATGCATCTTACCTAATTCATCCATAAACCTTTGTAACCTAATCATTTCTTTGCTAGCCTCTGTAACAGTGACATACTCTGCTCCTGTTGTTGAAAGTGCAACAACACTTTGGATTTTTGAAACTCGACTGACAGTTGTTCCACCTACAGTAAATACATATCCTGTAGTATTCCTCTTGTTATCTCTGTGACTTGCCATATCTGCATCAACATATCCCTGTAGAGAAATGTTTGAACCATAAAATCATAATGCTTGATTTGTGGTACCTCTCAAATATCTGAGAATCCATTTCACTACCATCCAATGTTCTTTTCCTGGATTGTTCATGTACCTACTTACAACTCCCACTGCATGTGAAATATTAGGCATTGTGCAGACCATTGCATACATTAAGCTTCCAACTGTTGATGCATATTGAAATTTAGACATATAATCCATGTCTTCATCGGTCCTTGGGCACATCTCCTTACTAAGTTTGAAATATCTAACAAAAGGTGTATTAACTGGTTTTGTATTGTGCATATTAAATCTTTTCAACACTTTTTGTATTACTCATTCTGAGACAATTTTAATTTGTGATTTTTCCTGTCTCTAGTTATTCTCATATAAAGGATTTGTTTTGCAGCTCCCAAATCCTTCATTTCAAATGAATTTGCCAATTTTCCTTTGAGCACATTTATTTCCTACATGTTAGACCCTACAACAAGAATGTCATCTACATACAATAACAAATAATATAGCTGCCATCATTTTGCTTTTATAGATAAACACAATGATCAGAGTGACATCTAGTATAACCTTATTTAGACATAAACTTGTCAAATTTTAGATACCACTACCTTGGAGCCTGTTTTAAGCCATACAAGCTCTTCTTCAACCTGCACAATAGTTTCTCCTTCCCTTTTACCTCATATCCTTGTGGTTGTTGCATATATATCTCTTCCTCTAAATCCCCATGGAGAAAAGTTGTCTCTACATTTAACTGCTCAAGATGAAAATCTTCAACTGCTACTAGACTTAAAATAGCTCTGATTGAAGTCATTTTAACAACAGGAAAAAATCTTTCATCAAAATGAATACATTTCTTCTATGCAAACCCCTTCACCACAAGTCTAGCTTTGTACATCTGTTTTCCTCCATCTTCTTCCTTCAGCCTGTAAACCCATTTATTCTGCAATGTAGTTTTACATGCAGGCAACCTGACTAAATTCCATGTCTCGTTATGCATTAAGGAGACCATCTCTTCTTCCATGGCTAGCTCCCACTTCTTCCTGCTTTCAACTTGCATTGCTTCTTCATAACATTCGAGTTCACTAGAATCAGTCAACAATAAATAATATAATGAAAGAGAGTATCGTTCAGGGGTTATACTTGTTGCTGTTGTGGTGGTTTTTGTTGTTCTGGTTGTTGATTATTATTATTTTCAGGCACCTTTACTTTTTCAGTGATCTCATCAAGAACTGTGTATTCCTTGTTTTCTTTTTCTTGATTCTTTTCATACAACTAATTCTTATACAAGACCTTTTCATTGAATATTACATCTCTGCTCCTAATGATTTTGTGATTTTCATAATCATATAAGTGATAACCAAAATCATTAACACCATATCCAATAAAGGAACATTTCTTTGATTTTGCTTTGTTCTATTTTCTTTATTAATATGGACAAAGGCCTCACAACCAAAAGGCTTTAAAAAAGAGTAGTTTATCTTTTTACTTGTCCATGCATCATCTAGAACACCACCATCCAATGAACTTGAAGGTCCTCTATTTATTAGATAAACAACAGTATCTACAGAATCTGCCCAAAATAGTAAAGGCAATCCTGCATGCAATCTCATGCACCTTGCACGCTCCATGATTGTTTTGTTCATCCTTTCTGACACACCATTTCCTTGTGGTATTCTTGGAACTATCTTCTCTCTGTGAATTCCATACTCTGAATAGTACATATCAAAGTCTTTGCTGTAATATTCACCTCCATTGTCTGATCTGAGACACTTCAATTTCTTTCATGTCTCAATCTCAACCAAAGCTTT
>APFE030837780.1:469763-525818 GCA_000404065.3 Pinus taeda | reverse complement strand
GGTTGGTTAACACAGCTTGGGAACTATAAGTCCCTTGCTGCCTAACAAGCACTGAGCATCTTCAATATTGGGGCAAAGATGAGTTAAATGGTCTCCACTACACAACTTGCATGGAAACTTGACTTTCCTTTTAGACTCATTTCTACCACCACCAGTATTATTGTTGGATTTATTTGCATCAGGCTTCCCGTCCTGGTTATTTTTCTTACCTCGTCCTTTCTTTTTCCCATTGGAATTTTGATTTCCTTTGGGGTTATCAGATTGGACAGCATTAATCAAAGAGGTTTGGGAAGCTGGAGGGTTAGACGATGTGACTTGGTTGTTAGAAGCAGTTTGTAAAGACAACTGCTGCAATTGGTTCAACAAGTTTACTGTATTCATATCTACCGACCCAACAATACCATCCACATGGGGACCTGTCTTCGACTTAGCTACATCAACCTTAGACCCAGGAGCATCTGGAAAGTATTTTTGTATGATCCCAGACTGAGAGTAGATCAATTCTAATTGTTGGGCCCTAAAAATGGCTTGCTCCTCAGAATAGACTCCAGACATGGATACATCCTTGGAGATCTCAGGTATTAAAGATTTCAAAAGCCATTCGAGATGGTACTCCGAAGGGATTTCATCTTTAATGAGCCTCTTTCTTCGTCTCCATTCCTGAATATGGTAAGAAATGTGAGTTGCCTTATCCTGACGAAAAGTGGCCAGTATTTCAGTTCCGGCATCATAACGGACAGGCAACTGAAAATGATTTAAGAAAATATTGGCTAAGTCAGCGAAAGATGTAAAGTTGCCCCCTGGCAACTCTATATACCATTTGGATGCATTACCAGTCAAGGTGCGTTAAAAGAGTCTCAACCTAATCGAGTCGTCGATAAGGGACTTGGATGAGCACCATAAATGGAATGTGGTTACATGGTCGCCTGGGTCCTCACCACTCTTCCCTTCGAATTTTGGAATGCCCGAAGGGAGTTTGGTTGAGACCAGAGGCCAGGCCGAATTGTACTTGATTGGATCGTTTGTTAACTTAGTGAGATCTAGCAAGTTCAATGTTGCCAGAAACGGAAGCCTAGGAGGACCTTGGGGATTCCACCTAGACTGGGAAGAACTCCCAAAGTTCTGAAAAGATTGACCTGGATTTTGGAAGGCACCAGGTTTCCCGAAGTAACCAGTAGAACTGGCTGAACCAAAAGGCAAGCCTTGTGATCCAACAAAATTCAAAGTTTGACCAACTCCGGCCGCATATCCACCATAACCAACAAAGTTTCCTCCTAAAGGATTATAAGGAGTTGATAACCCCTGATATGGATTCCAAGCCAAAGATAAGGGAGGAATACTTTGAAATGAACTAACTGTGGTATACGGCCTATTCCCATGTTGGCCGAAAAAATGGATTCCCAGTTCCTGCGCTACTAACCCCAGGGTTAGTCTAACCTTGGAAAGGATTGTTGCTTTATCCTATAGAAGAAAAAGGCATGGATCCTATCATCGGGTTGGAATGTGGTATATGACCACTTCCGAAAGGAAAACCCTGAAATGAAGCCGATCCACTCATCATGGACGTGGCGGCACTAAACGAAACTGAATGAATACCCTGTGAATGGGCACCAAATGGGAAGAATCCAGAACCAAAAGCATTGGTTTGGGAATTCCCACTCGTGGACGGAATGGAGGTAGACCCAACTAAAGACGTGCTAGCAAAAGACCCGAATAAAGAAGCGGAGGGAATGGAAATAGTTCCTCCCCTTGTACAGATATTGGAGTCTGCACAGTCGTAGCACTTGTAGAAGCCATGCTTCCAATAGTGGTCATCGATGGTAAGCGCGTAGCGTAACCTAGACTTGACAGTCTATGCGTCAGAGTCCCAACGTATTGTAATACGTCTGGATGACTAGATGGTAGGGGAGAATTCGGAGCTGCTAATGACTCTGAGAGTTCTTCTACCTCTATGTTATTCTCCGCTTGTAAACAAACTCAAGAAATAACTGGAGTGTTCCTCTCTTGTTCCGCGGAAGTGCCAGGCCTTGCTTGAATACTAATGCCTCTAAAAAGAGGATCAATCCCCGATGCATCAACTGTCGTGGGACGAAACCCACCAGTAGAGTTACCTCTGTGCCTTCTAGGAGAAGGCTCTAAACTTGGTGGTGAAAGACCATGAAGTCTTCGAGACCGTCTAGGTGATCGGTTAACCACTTTGAATTTCTTGTTAAGATCTAACTAAAGACTCAAAAAATTAAAAGCTAGGCCAACTAAGAGCACATAGAACACACTATAAAGTCCCTAAAGATAACAGCCAGGAAAACAACTTCCAAGTATTTCTGCTCCAGGTGATTAGGACCGGACACCAAAATACGAGAAAGTGAATTAAGGGGCCTTCCGAAGATAGTCTGGGATGATGAGGGTCCAGTCCTATCAACGAAGGTAACAGAGGAAGTTACGCTGACCTCCTAACAATAGCCTGTGCCGGTGCAAGCTCCCAAGCTTCGCAAGGGTGCCCTCCAGTAGTATTGTCGAGCGTGATGCAACGTCGACCTCAGGTGCCACGGGATTCCCCTCCACAGCCACCTATGTAGATCCCTAGGAGTGGCAACTACGGATACCAACTTATCGCAGAAGCCAGGCGGAACGGTCGTGAGGAATGTTCGGACAAGTAGGAGAGGGGGTATCTCTCTTCCCTGTCTTCACAAACCCTCGTGCTTAACTCCCAGATCCGGAGCTTTCCTGGTCTTCCTAACGCTATTGGATTTTCACTCGTTATTCAGACTCCTACATTTGACGTTTAAATGGCCTTGGAGAGTTAACTCTCCATTTACCTAATCCAAGGCCCTAAAATCCTAAAACTTGTTGGTGTATGTAACTTAAAAGAAAAAAAAATTAGTGAATTTTAGTTAGCGCTTGATTTTAAAATAGGTTGTTCTTTAAGTCACGGGATAACGGAAGTGAAACTAGTGGTGTTTTTTGATGCAAAAGAAATTAATAAAAACCTAACTATATGCACATGCACTTGTTTTCATTTTTTGATGAAGAGCAATTTCTACAGGGTTCAAAGGAACTTCTAATAAAACAAACTATTCTTTTCTTTTCGTTAATTCACGCTTCACACTCACAAAAGTTAACAAAGCTATGTATGCCTAAAAAGATATGCAAATCTATCCTAATGTAGCAAATATATGCTGATGCAAGATTCAAAACAGCTTCTAAAAACACGATATGAAAGTTGCTTGCTTATCAGTTTTTATTTTGCCACTTAAAATGTCTAGATGGAATATGAGATGCTACCATTCATTTCGTCTAAACACTAAGAACAAATTTCAAGACAAACATAAAGCACTTTCATTCACTAAAAGGAAACCAAATGAAAACCAAGTTCAAGAAAGCAAAACGAAGTTTTTCAAAAAGTTTTCTTTAAAGCAACAACAAAAGAGTCTTTTAAAAAATTCTCTCAACAAAACTGAAACTTTGTGATTGAAAAATAGGTAACAAACACTTTTGCAAGTTGACACCACACAATGGATGAAAACTCAACAAACATAAATGTGTTTAAAGATGCTCTTTAACAATCAAAAGCAGCAATGAAAGCTTTGGCAACAAAGACCAAGAAAGATTAAAAAGACAAATTTCAAGAAAGTATCAATCAACAACTTTCATGAAAGAAAGAAGTGGATGGTCACAAAATGCGGTTTTGTCAAGCAAACAAAAAGTCACCAAAAGCAAGATTCAACACAAAGATTGAGACCAATCTTTCTTCCCTGATAAATCAAAGCAGCCAAGATTCCAACAGGAAATCTTGCATGCTTTAGCAAAAACCGATGATGCTTGCAACAACAAAAACAAGACCAATACCCCTTACAATCAGAGAGAATTTGGAGCAAGATGCTTGTTGTAAAACAAACAACTGATACTGGAAAATGATTGTTTCAAGCTGAATCAAACCACCAGACAGACCTTCAGAGACAAAAAGATTTACAAATCTTGAAAATTGCAATATATACGCCACTGTACTTATGTACAGATTGCGTGTATACACGACTAATCCTAATGAAGCCTGCGTATACACTAGTTTACTTCAGGAAACAAGCGTATATATGCTTCTGTAACTAAGAAAAACAGCGTATATGAAAGATTTCAAGAAAAATAAAAAACAAACTGAAGAAACTGGAAAAACTTAGAATTCAAGAACAGAGCACACAACTACAGCAAGCAAACAGGCAACTGAGCCCTGATTGGCTTGAAAAACACCCAAACTAGGAACAAAAAGAGTGTTGTCCCTAGCGGAATCGCCAATTCTATTGAGGAAAATGCTCCCCTAGGTGTTTTGGGTTGAAACCCTAGTAGACTGAAAGTTGTCTAAACAGAGAAACAGACATTCACACAGCCATTATGCTATTATAAGCAAATTCTATAGTAAGAGGGGCATACCTTAGGTCCTACGTTTGAGAAGGTCCTTCAGGGTCCAAACCCTTCTTCAAGTCCCTTTCGCTCCTTTGTCCTGTAAAATGACCAATTCCAAAGAACACAACAGTATATGGACAAAGACTTATAAAGAAATCATCTTCATGTTATAAAGGAAGGTAGTTAGTTATGAATTTTAAACAACCATTCACATATGAATTCCAACATGAATATCATAAACATAAAGAAGACTTATATCAGGAATCAAGACGTGTTTCTTTATTATAGACAAATAAAATTCATAAAAGGAATAATTTCACTTGAGTAACCTTTCGTAGGCTCCAAGCAAAGCTTCCTTCCGGATCCGTCTAGCCTCAAGCCTTTAGCAAACTCCTTCCATGACTCACTCCATGATGTCATAAGTAGTGGATGAACATCAACACACAAGGAAACAAGGGTTTCCTGTACAAATGGGGGAAGTGCAGAAGGCACAAGGGTCTTCAGACCTGGTCAGGGGAAAAATCTCAGTATAATAACCTTTCTCTCTCTTCTCTCCTCATTTAGGCCTTCCCTTTGAGGTATTTTTATACCTCTCCCAAAGTAGTTTTTTAGTTGGGGGTTGGTTGGGAACAGTTGGGCCACGGGCACTAGCAGGTAAAACCCGCGATCTGCACCGAAATTAAGGAGTTTTATATTTTTTTAAGTGTTTTAATACATATACGCGGGTTGCGTATACATGCATTTAACTCAGGGCAATGTCGCGTATAAGGGAAAAAAAACATTTCTTTTTAAATTTTGGACCAAGTCTGGAAGAAGGGGTTGCCCTAGGCCATGAATGCGGCATCACAAACCATAATAGTGAGATTTGGAGCTATAACAGAAAGAAGCTTAAAGAATGATCTAATGGAAAAGTATTGGGAACAAGAATTGTTGAGTAATCATTTAAACGTGATATTGATCAGGATAAGAGTTTCTTTTAAAAAACAATAATAATGGACATTCTCAGGATTCTAAGAAATATTAATTTGCACTCTCGTTGTGACTGTGAGACTGTGAAGGATTCACTGGGAAAGTATTCCAAAACCCTATATTTAATTATTCTAAGTGTTGAGTCCCAAAAAATAAAAGAGAATTTGATTTACCCAATGCAGAAATGAACTTCGTAACAATCACATGTAATGGAAACTTAGAAGAAAATGCTCTAATACCAACACAATAACAATAATCCAAATGTAACCAGATGAATAGATTCTTTTATCAGAAGCCTACAGCAACATGTATGCATGCATGTAGAAATCTATAGTATACTTGGAAATATCAAGCCAAACAGGTCCTTGAGTTAGACAGAAGGCCCAACCAGTTACCCGGCAGACCACCGAACAATCCCAGTCCAAAGTGTGGTCTTTTTCTCATGAAACTTGTTAAGGTAAGTAGGTGATTTCCAGACAATGAGTCTAAATAAATAATGAATTTACATTATACACTAACCCAATACCAACCATCAAAATTGTAAGAAGATTAATGGAATTATTCAAAAAAATATTTCTAATATTCAGTAGAGAAGTCCCAACAAATTAAATAAGTTGAATAACCGTAATACACACACATGTATATATGGACTTGCATTAAAATACACAATTGTTTCTTAAAATTACATTCGACCCCAAAAATGGGTTCTTTGCCCTGACAAAGGAACATCATACAACACTAAATAAATTACACCACAGGGGAGAATTGTTTTGTAACTGAAGGAAATTATAGTTATGAGTATTTCTTTTTGCAATAAATATACAACCTATAGAATAAGAGATTCTCTCTCCAAACCCTAAGAATAATCCAAAATTTTATTACAGTAAACTGGGACATTTTTCCTTACTTTCCCAATGAATGAAAGTTAAGAGATGAACACCTACAAAACTTGCAGCTCGAGTTGTGAGTTGATGAACCCATATCATGAAATGGAAAAGAACAGAGCACACGCAACGAGCATTAACCCTTATTAGTAGAAGAGAACACTCACATGTAATAACAACATCGATGAATGAAGAATTAGTTTCGTTGTCTAGAGAGGGAATTATCGAAAATAATTCACATGTAAAGTTGGGAACCTTACCTGTAAATCTTTTCGAGACCAAGTAAAACAAAAAACCTACACATACACCATAACATTTACTGAGTTCTAGATTGTAAGAGAAACTCTCCATTCAAAAATAGGAAATGTTCAAAACTTACCAGTGGAGACTATCCTGGAAGGGGATCCACTTAAGCATAGTGCCCTCATTGTGATTCTGCCATGTCGACCTAAAACAAACCCTCCTCAAACAAACCCTCTTTTAAGTTAGCAACCTAGAGCAATCTACGGGATCTAGCATAGTGAAAATACCCAACAATTTCAGGAAATGAAGTATCTGTAGACTAAGGGGCATGGTTAAATCTCGAATGAAGATAGAACTTTCATGTTTTTTAACAACATCTAATAAAATGTTTTAATTATAAGAATTTTTTTATTTTCACTTGCTTTTTAGATAATAGGAATAAATTACACATTTTACAATGCACAGTAAAAATATAAGAAAAAATTTATTTTATTTTATTTTATTTGTCTCTATCTAAAATTATGTTTTTATAATAGATAGAGAAAAAAAAAAGTTTTAAATGCCACATATCAGTTGAATATAGAATAAATTACAAATCATGTATTATTAATAATATTATATTTATGTGCCATTTTTGTTTTAAATTTACATATCAACTGAATATAAAATAAATTACAAATCATATGGTATCAATAATATTAATTTTACATGCCATTTGTCAATTCCATAATAAGTAGTGAAGGAAATACATATCTCCTTGTATTAAAAAGTAATTTTTTTTCTTTTTTTCTTTTTTCTCTTTCAATTACTTTAACTCTATATAAAATTTGATGTAAAATTAAAGTGGAAATTAAGTATTTTATTTATGGCTTACACTGATTTTATGTGTTATGAATATTTTTTAATTTGTTAATGTAAGTATTATTTTATTATTTTTAGATGTAAGGTTATGTGACAACATCTATCATATGAGGCTATAAAGTGCCTCTCAACACAATAACAACAATTCTAACAACACACACTATGCAAAATTACTCCAACAATTCTAACATTGCACACTATGCAAAATTACTCTTTTTATTAGGCTATAAAGTACCTCTTAGCACAATAACAACAATTCTAACACCACACACTATGCAAAATTACTCTTTTTATTAGTATTGAGATGAAAATGATTAATTTTTAAATGTTATTTTTCTTCATTAAATTTAACCATAAAAATATATATTTTAAAACATATTGAATTTAGAGAGTATTTATTATTTATGTACATATTTTTATTTATATTTTTAGATTTATCTTAACAGAGTGAGTAGAGTTATTCATAGATATGTCTTGGAGATCCATCACATCAATTTTTTAGATTGTGGATGTTTTGAATTATCTAATGTGGTACATATTCATGAGGATTAGATGAAGAGAATCTAATCCAATAAGGAAAAAGGTGGGGAATGATTAGATCAAAAGTTTGAGAAAATAGCAAATAAATTATTATAATAAATAACTAGGTAATTAGCCCACGGGGCTTTGGATTGATGGTGAATGGGTGCACTATTAAGGCACTCCTTGATAGGCCACTGGTCCAAATCCCCCCGTGGATGCTTACCTACGAAAAAAAACTAGGTGGTTAAATTATTACAAAATGTTAATAAGAAATCAATTTATCCTAGTCAAATAATTAATAAGTTTAATAATATTAAGGGTTAAATTTGCAATAATTTAATTAATAATAATATTCAATAAATGTATAAGAATCCTAAGAATAAGGAATATTAAGTTAATTTTTATTAATATTAAGGGGTAAATATTAAAAATCAAATCATATTGGGGTAAAAATCTGGGTCAATAATATTAGTTAAATTGCTATATAAAAATACTAAACAAATAAATAAAATATTTAAGGATAAGTGAAAAGAATAAAAATTGTTAAGGTTATTATTAAATATCTATATTATCAATTTATTTTAAATAAATTATTATTAATAAATCAATATTCAGGGTAAAAAATTCTAAGGAAAGGAATATAAAAATTGGGTAAATTAATTCCCTGATGGGGGTGACAAAATCGAAATAACGTGTGGCGAATTTGTGGCGTACGAAGTCTGCCTGGCTTCCACATGCTCATTGAATGCTCCTTAATGATTATGGGCATCATTAATACCCAGCAAGCGGGTGTCGTTCCTACTAGTTGTGGCATTAATTATCCAATTCAGGCAAGCTTGATTTGGGGTGGCATGGAGGGCCTCGGGAAGCTGAAGTGTCGAACCTCCAGACTGAGGTCGACACAGTCTGGTAATTGATTTTTTGATTTCCTATTCACTGCTCATTTAAGTTCAATTTGGTTTTTTTTGTCAAAAGGGACGTTAAATTGTAGGACCCTTGAAAAGTGCTACTCTAGTAGGTGTGGGTTTGCCTGCATGTCATTGGTCATCTGCAATTCCCATTAGCTCGCCTCAATGTCGCAAGAGAGGGGTCGTCTACGCCCAGGGGGAGATGCTCCTCATCCAAAAGTGAATCAATAACCTAATGAGGGCACCCACTCATCCTCCGATGATGATGCCAATCAGGACAAGGAGGAGTATGCAGTCATTTCTCCTTCTCACTCTTTCGGGAAGTTTTGCTCAATTCACCCTAGATATGATTGCAGAATTGTTGCACCATGTCCAACTGAATATAGATATTATGAGGAATAAGCGCTACAAGGACTAGAATGAACTGGTGGCTTAAATCAATTATGAACGACATATCCAGAATGGTATCCTGGACAATTTGGAAAGCCTTCGACGACAACATTGGTGCACCAACAATCACCTTTGTACTCTGGAGGCGAGGATAAAACACATTGACTTCCACATGCATGATCATGCAGCTCTCATTGCCCCTCTTGTCTTTTTGCCCAATCTGCCTCCTTAAGAGGTTGCTTCTTATTGTAGATGTGGCTGAATTTTGGTAAATGTATGGTATGGCAAGTAGGCCAAGCAGAAATAAATTCTGGTACTGGGTGTAATTGTTTTCCTCCAAGCCCTATGCTCTCTAAATCTGGCTAGCATGAGAAGAAAGGGTCTTTGGAGATAAATTTTGTACTTAGTTTCATTTCGATAATATAATTCAAGTTTGTTGACCAAAAAATAAAATGAGTTAAGTATATTAATATTATGAGTTAAAAGTTGAATATTAAGTATTAAAATATACTACTAATAAATAAATAAATAATAAAATATTACATTAAATCTCAACAAAAAGTTAAATTTTATATAATAATTTAAATATTAATAATATACCCATATATATAATATATATAATATATATATATATATAATATATATATATATATATATTAATATATATATATATATATATATATATATATATAATATATATATACAAACACTAATTTTTTAATATATATAAAAAGTGTCACGGTCCTAGCTCATTTCTTGGTTGGTAAAAATGGTTTTATACAAGTGGTCGTGAGTTCAATTGGTGGCATGAGAAGATGAGCAATCGAAGAAATAGACGTTACTGTAGTACCTTATCTCATGTCACAGCCAAGCCAGACACCAAATTGGTGTATGAGACCCCCTTGTTTGTGGGACAAGGGACCCACTATCACGCAATGATTTGACTACCAAGTCTACTAAGGCACATTAGGGGAATTTTGAGTTCTAAAATGGGCCTCCTAAGGAAATTATAAAATAATAGTGGAAATAATAAAATAAGATTAGATTACATCATCAAATTTTAAAGGAAAAAAACAAAAAACAAAACAAAATAAACAAAAAACTATTTTTCAACTCGTATTTTCAACTTATCTTCCTATGGGTTTACTATTTTATTATTTTTTAACATTTTTGTTTTCTTACTCCAAAAATGGTGAATCATCCCCATGGTTGACATCATCATCTCGAGTCCTATTGGTTATTGTAAAGTTTATTTTGGTTGTAAATTTTTCTTAGGAGACCCATTTTAGACCTCAAAATTCCCCTAATGTACATACTCTACCCCTTATGAGTTTTGAACTTGTAAGCTCTTAGGAGAAACCACATGCTCTTAGCAATTAGGCCCACTCAAGTTGTATAAAAGTGGATAAAAAAATCAATTTAATATTTATTATACCTGTTGAAAGAGGTTATATTCTAATTAGTTTATGGTCAAAATGTTTTGACATCTCAAATTTTTCAAAAAATCTATAAAATTCATTAAAGTTTTTCAAAATGATAAATATTAAATCAAATATTTTGAAAAATAAAAATCAATTTTTTTAATTTTCAAATTTTAAATTTATATTTCCAATTAATAAATACATAACACGTAACTAAATTCATAAAATTTTAATTATTATTATATATTATTATTATTATTATAGTTTCAACCAATGTCTATATAATTAATTAATATTGCTACCAATAATCAATTAACATTGACAATAAATACTTCCATCAAATTAATTAGTATGTCCTTAAATACTGTCAGTGTTTATGACTTAATCCTATGTGATCATTACTGGTTTTTTTATCACTCCTGCACAATATATCATAATACTCATCTCATATAATTAATGAAATCAAAGCTTCAAGTTCCATTTCTCTTAAATATACTTAATTATTAATATGATGTAACACATTATTTATATAATTAAAAATATGTATATTTACTATTTAATTTTGTAAATTGCAAATAATAAATAAAATTTTAATAAAATGTTTTTAATCTAAGTTTAATATTCCACTTGTGTAAATTGCAAAAGTAAGTAAAATATTGAAATCAAAATAAATTGGACCTTTAGCATGGAACCTTTTAAGAAATAGACATATATTGTTTAGACTTTGTCCTATGTCTTATATTGACATCATCCAATTCCTGATTGTTATCAGGGTTTTTGAAATAACATTGTTTATATTGATGAGAGAGTGTTTCATTATAATGTATATGTCCATATTATTTCAATCAACTATTTCTATAAATTAATGATAATCACTTGGGGTCACAAGTGGCATGGGACACACCAATCCTTAACATGGCAGGGATTTTATTCTATGCCCGTGAGTAGGTAGGTGACCATTTTAATTAATTTAATGTTCCACACTTCTTTAATATATCAACTCTATATTATACTACCCTATGATTATTCTTGAGAAGATTATGTTGAGAAATGGCAACAAGAAATTCTAATTTAATTTGTCCTTGAATTAAAATTGAATTTTTTTCTCATAGCAATTTGCAAATAGTTAATTAAGTTTAATTAGCTTAATTAGCTTATGAATTTTGATTTGGAAGTCTTTTTGTAGTCATGTATATTTTCTCCCTAAATTTTAGGGGCCTAGGATGAGTTTATTTGAGCTGTAATTAGACTAACTCAGTTTACCGAGTCATGGTCAGTTAAATTAGTTATAATTGTTTGTGGAACTAATAAAGGAATAACATTCAGTTTGTGCATTGGTGCATCCACAAGTGTTACTCTAGTTAAATGAAGATTCCCTCATGAGAAACTCATGTATGTTATTTTAGAGAAAGACCCAGTTGAGACTAGAGTGCAGGGACAATGTACTATAAGTTGTATGATTTATTGAGTTGTAAATATCATGCATGCAATTAGGAAAAGGACCTAATTTAGGATTGCGCTATTTTGGAAGCATGAATTCCCTTTAAATATAGGCTATTCATCCTAGGAATTGTGCAAGAGATTAGGGGCTTGGCAGGCAATGGAAATTTCCTTAAGTGTTGGCTAATAATGGGCTTGTGAGGTAGAGAGTTGAGTATACTTGTGTGGAATTGTTCTAGTGAGATCAAGCTTTGTATCTTCACTTATATTTTTGATTTAATGGAATACAAATAGGAAGGGTTTTGAGTAACGTCTTTCCCGAGGAAAACTTATTGTGTTATGTGCCATTGATTTGTCTTCTTCTTGTTCATATTGTTTTCATCAATCTATTGGCTTCTGTTGGTTGAAAGTAGAAGTAGATTCTTGTCTTATGCTTTAATAAATTGCATGAGCTTGTGAATCTACAGGAAACTCTACATGGTATCGAAGTTGAATTCAATATACTAGAGGAGATTTTGAATTTTTGAGTTTTGGGTTACAGGTGAAATTCAAATTTGCAATACATACTTTAGATGGCATTCTATGGTTTGCGGCTTGAGTATGCTTTGGAAGGAAGTTCGAATTTTATAGCTTGGAGGGACAGAATGGAGGTTGTGATGGAGAATAATGGCTTAAAGGAATTCATTGATGAAGACATTCCTAAGCCAGCAACATCAAATGCACAAAATCTAGCTGAATGGAAGACGTGTGTGGTGAAGGAGAGAATAATACTTGATGGAGTTCAAGACCACATTGTCTAGAGTCTCCATGGAAAGGAAACTCTGTATGCTATGTGGAAACCATTGATAGACTTGTATCAAAACATAAGTGACCAAAGGGAAATGGCACTAAAGGACAAACTTCGAAAAATTAAAATGGAGAAAGGTGAGACTATTCCAAAATACTTGACCAATTTCACTCAATGTCATGATGAACTTGGAAGACTTGTTGAAATCACAGTTGTTGAGGATGATATGGTGAGTCTTGCTCTTCTGGGACTCCTAAAGAGTTGGCATAGTTATCAGGACTCTGTCAATGGTTGGGAGAAGCTATTAGTTTGGGAACGACTATGGTCTGATTTGATGTAGGAGGAAATCAAGAGGAACACCATGGATGGCTCTTCATCAAAGACTTATGATGAATAGAACTGTGCCTTAGCTATTAGGGAGGAGAAAGGGAAAGGGAAAGCTTCATGTTGTAACATATCTAGTTTTGAAAAGTTAGTATATTAGATATATAAATTTTGAAAATGTTAAGGTACGATATGGATGCAAAAGAAATAAAAATTTGTTTAAAAAAATGTTAGGAAAAAATGATTATGATAGGCATCCATATCAATAAAATGTTATGTGTTAGTTGCTTTAAACAATGAAGGCAAAATAAAATGTTAGGGAAGTTAAAAGAAAAAGGAAAAAATCTTCATTTAAAAGTTTTGGAATACATAGGGTTGCTAGCTCAAAGACACCATCATCATGTTGATCCTATGTTGCCTATGCAGAAGAATTTATCGAAGGAGGTCATGTTCCCATTCTTACACTAAAAATCCCCTCCTTATATTATAATCCCCTACATATTCATTTCACTAATTCACTCCTTCATTACACACTCCCCTCATACCTTTTATCCTAAGTCTTAATTCCCAATACTTCATTCCCCACACATTATATTTCATTCCCTAACTCCCTACTATATAACTTTCCTAAGTTATTTTTCCGACACATTGTCATTTTACCCCATATATCCCGATTCATTTAAACATTGGATTAAAATTTTTAACGTGATTTCGGGGCCCACCATTAAACGTTGGCTATCTTCCTGCTTATAATTGACCATAAATTTTAATCCAATGCTTATTATATGATTTCAGACCCCCTTCGCCATCCCTCATTTATCAGCAGGGGGTCCAAAATGAGTTGTATTACCATACCACCTACTCGCTACATGTCACCATCATAGGATTTCGGACCCCCCTCCATCAAAACCGTAAACAGCCTCAACCCCCCTCAGAAAGTTGTTTCCTCAAAACAACTTACCATTGACTGTTGATTACTCCACCATCCCGTCGCTACCACGTATACTGTCATTAATGAATTAAATCACCTCCTTTCATATTCTTGTTAACCATTTATTTCAATTTCCCGTTAACCCCACGCCATCAAAAGTTAAAATATTTTGTTATAAGATCATTTTAAACCCTCCGTGAACTTCCTATTTTCATTCCACAGTCTATAGAGCTCGAATTACTGTCAATCTTCGGTTGCAGGTATTCCATTTATTCTTAAAGCACCACCACTTGTCCGAGCAACATCCAAGTTTACATATACACTTCTCATCTTCATATATTGGACAGAGAACCTCCTTTCCATTATAAACCCATGTTCTTTTGTTTATAATTTAAAATCTACTATCAAATTACTATCAGTATGCCTCCTAAATAGAATAAAACAGAGGAAGATGTTAACCCTCTCATTTTTCCCTCTGTTGACATTCACCATATTTTTTTAGCCAATAGAGACTATAAGATTCACAAAACCAATTTTGATATTAATCTTTTCGAATTATAATGTTGGCTAGAAGATAAATGTGTCGACTAGACCGATGAGATTGAACTATGGAAATCAAACCTTCCCTATTACATATTTCCTCTCACCTTCAGTGCTCCAGATTTTATCAAAAGATGTCAAGCCTCTTACCTCACAAATCAAAGAGCCATTGTCAATCCTCAAGGCCAAATTCTATTTACTATAACCCCTGAATCCATTGACTAGATGATGCAAGCTTCAACTGTTAAAGATACCACTCCATTTTCTCATGAAGCCTTAGTTGAATTATATCAAAAATTGGATTTTACCAAGAGAACTGAAACCCTAGAGTTATTCCTTTCAAAATATGCCCCCATGCCTAAAAATAATCCTCCCTATCCTTCATCCATTTTTCCAGAAAGAGCGAAGCACATTATCACTCTGATTTCTTACTTACTTGGTTATTACTCTGATGAATGGGTCAAAGATGCCATTATTGGATTCCTGTCAATATTTTCCAATGATTCCCAGCCCACCACTATGTTTAATTTTAGTCAGTTTTTAGCAGAGTCCATCCACCAACAGTTTGTGAACTTTGATACTCAAGAGGTTTTTAAATATACTTCTATTCTAATCTACATGTTCATATACTTCCAAGGAGATCATCTAAATTTGTCATTGTATAAGTTACATGAGAAAGGAGAACAATAGTCGATAATATTTTGGACTACCATGGTCAGGAAAGAACAAAATGAATATTCATTTAAACAATTCATAGACATGTTTGTTCATCCTGCCATGAATCTTTTGAGTGGTAGCACTGAGATCAAAATAAGTGAAGAAATTCAGAAAATTTTGCAACTTACATAGCAGGCACAGACTGGAGATTGGTATCTCTATGAGAACTACACTGGGATTAGAGTTTTTGGTTGTCAACTACCACTTTTTAAGTTTCCTAAGTACCTCCCAATGAGGAATTTTGCACTTTAATATATCAAACAGATGAAAAACATGGACCAAATTCAGTTTATATCTACCAAAAAGAAATCACAATTCATAACAAAGACATGGTTGGTCATTTTATTTGTAATACTAGGGCAGTAGGAGAAGAAGCAGAGAAGATACTGAAAACCATGAAATTTTATTTGAGTTTTACTTGGTCTTATGACCCATTAGGAATCATCTCTAAGTTAAGGGTAGACACAAAATCTACACCTTACTTTCATACAACAAAGCCAAAAATTGAACAATACAAAAATCAAACAGAGTGGCTAGAAAATACTCTACATGAATCATGTTAGCAACAAGTGTCTACTTCTGCAGCATACACCTTCCCTACAAGAAAAGAAGATAGCAAAGAGAAACAAAGAGGAAGTGTCTCCCATGGAAACAGACATCGTTAGCTCAGGTTTTAAACTTATGTATAGGAAACCGGAAAAACGTAGTTCAAGGCTAAACATCAGCAAATATTTAGAACAGGAGAAATCTAACACTTCAAAAGAAATTCCTGAAAATACATTAGGAGAAGAGAAATCAACAAATCCTCCTAATACTTCAACACCTTCTCAAAATCAGCAGTTGTAGATCACACAGAAAGAATCATCTTCATCAAGAGAGCCTGAGAAAAGCACAATGGACATCTACAAAGAATCAAGCTAAAGAATGCAGCTTTAAAAATCAATATCTATAACCAATTATGGAAGCATACATCTAGCACACAGAGCAGATTGTTAACTACCTTTGATTCAGAGAAAGGAAGAATGCACATGGCATTTCTCCAAGCTCAAGTACCTTAGCCTACAGGAGAGGCAGATTACAAGAAATTCACTATTGAGTTTGATATTAAGGATGTGCATTTAATTGATCAAATGGAAATGCACAAACAGTCATGAGAGATGATATTTTCCTCTGCTACTAATACTGCCATGTCATTGTCTAGATTGCAGGCCACATTTGCCACCATTTGATCACAGCTCGACATGGAGAAGATTTCTTCTCATGCCAAAGACACTAGGATTAAAACACTAGAAGACTTGGTAATCAGATTGGGTTATGACCCTACAAATGTTAA
Source organism: Pinus taeda (assembly GCA_000404065.3). Lineage (NCBI taxonomy): Eukaryota > Viridiplantae > Streptophyta > Pinopsida > Pinales > Pinaceae > Pinus > Pinus taeda. Next base: position 509,153 of record APFE030837780.1, on the reverse strand, counting down.
AGCTGCAGAGGAATTAATCAAAAATAAGAATGCAAACATTGTTGCATTAAGTAAAAAACTTAAACTCCCAGCAACTGAAGATCCTTTGGCTAAGGAAATGAATGAGACAAGGAACCAAAAGGCAGATATGATGAAGCTCATTATTGAGCAAAATTCACAAATAAGACACATGGAAATCCAAGTAGAATGACTCATTGAAGAATCCAAGAAATCACTTATTCCTCTATAAGTACTTCCAGTCGTTGTTATTCCTTTAGCTATACCTACCACAGTCACTGAAAGAGATGCTATAGAACTAGCCCAAGCAGTTCAGAAGATGAAACTTCATTCCGAAGAAATCCAAAAGTTGGAGAAAAAAGTGAAGCAGCTGGAAGACATTAAAAGTAGGCTTGACACCAATCATTCAGTAGAACTCCAGAGAGCCCAAACTCATATTGAGAATTGGAAGAAGTTAGCAAATGAAAATTCCATTGGCACTCCCCTTGCTCATGTTAAAGAAATCATTTGGGATAACATCATCAATGAAATGAAATAAATTTGGCCCTGCATCCAAATTATGTTTGAACAAAAAGAACAGATAGAAAAAGCCAACAAATCTATTAATAAAAAAAATGATTAGTTAGGAACAATGCCTGTAATAGCAAACAGAATCATTAGATTTCTAAATTCCAAGGATAAATATGAGCTGGAAGAAATGGGAGTAGAAGATAGAACTGAAACAATCCTTGAAGTAAAAAAGGTTCTTACTAAGAAAAACATAGTAACATAGCTAGAAGAAAAATGCCACACTCTGGAATTTGGCATTAACAGGTTTTTGTCAAGAATTGATGCATTGATTAAGAAAGTATTGCCTTCTATTTTGTGTTGAATGACAAGCTGATGGATAGAACGGATTATATTCAAAGACTGTAGGAAAAGATGAGAACCTCCATTGTTGCATCATCTTCAATCTAAGGATCAATCACTGGCAGAGCTTTGTATGTAGTTGAAAATATTTGTTTTATTCAAAATGAGATTCATCATGTTTTTCCAGTAAAACCTACCTTTACTAAACACACTGAGGTAGATGAAATCTACCGAAAGGCTATAAAGGTAACAATTCCAAATTCAAAACATTGGGATAAATTGAAAGAATATCAAAATGAATAAAGCCTACTAGCATATTATTCCAACACCTCCAGCACAACAGTCAGTTGCCAACGTATCCAAAAAAAGAGGTGACTCAACAACAATTTCCAGCTGAACAAGGCCAAAACACAGATGCATTCTTCCTGGATCGAATCCTTCAATTTTGTTTTAGTTTTAGATATTTTACCATGCCTAGTTAATGAGGCATTAATTGTAAAACTTTTTTTTTGTGTAAATACCTCATTCTGATAAAGAATTATAGGTTTCACCTTTGAATTATTTTTTGAATGGAATTGTGCTAAGCTGGAGCTTTTTTAATGTCAATAAAGGATTCTGAGTTATCTTCACATGGCTTGTCTTCTAGTGAGTTCTTATTTTGTTTATCATAATTGTTTTCTTCATATAATTTATCTTATAGAAAGTTATCCAATTAAAAACCTTAATTGAGTATCAATTTCTTTTTTAATTCGTTGTGAATTGTAATTTAATAAGAAACTAAGTTATAGAGTTGTTTGCTTCTACTATTTCCTCTTGAAAGTTAAACTGCATTAGGTTTCTGTTATAATCTAGTTATATTATGTTGATCATTAAAACACATTTTTAATGATTTCCTCTTGCAAATGATTAAATATTCTATCCGAGTATATGATCATTTACATTTCCTTTTCTACTAAATTCCGTCTCACATAAAATTTAAATTACTATGTGCAAATAAGAAAGCAACCCTTCATTTATATTTAAGATCTTTCTAAGTTTTAGAAACACCTTTTTTAATTAATTGTTCTTTGGTTGTCCACAAAATCAAAAACCCAAAAATATTTTAGATGGTTTGGCATAACCAACTGACCTAGGTTTATCTCAAAGGATGACATTAGATTGGTGTTATTTCCGGGGAGACGGGATTTTCCTTGGGACAACAAAATTCCTCTTTCCTTTAAGGCAAATACAGGTTAGATTATGGGTCAAAATCCTTCACCTGGAAATTCCATTGTTTCAAGCTGGCTGCCTTCAAGCATACCAAATCACATTCTGAATCTGAGATAGTTGATCCCTTACAAGATCCAGAAAATTTTATTAGGGAAGCCTTAAGAAGAAGAAGCCATAAAACCTCTTATCATTCCTCTTCATTTTTACACCCTGAAGCAACCTCAACTGTAAATCCATTTTCATTAGCATCATCTCACCCTGATTGGACTCAAGTGCCTTCTAGAGTTTTCAAGTTATATGCAAAAGGAGTAGATCTTCAATTTGCCCTTTTAACCTAGTCACTTGAATCTTATCAAGTCCTATCATTCCCCATAAATTCACCCACATTTGAGGAATAATTGGGTCTCCACTTACCTGAATTCAAGCCTACAAATTTTATCACTCCCTTTCCCCATTCCTTTCCATATTCATCCACTAGGAGAGAAGAAACCTATTTATTCCATCTTGTGTTTGAATATTAGGAGGAAGATTTAACACCAGCAACATAGAGATTGGTAGTTAAAATCCCTTTGAAACCCTCACATACTTCTCCTCCTTCAAATTCTCCTCCACCTTCTAATCATAATACACCTACTCATTCAGGATATTCATCATCATCTTCATCATCCACTCATACACCCCATACTCCTCCTACTATCATGGTTTTTCAACCTATTGTGCAGGGAAGGTATGTTGCACTAGTCCTTCCTTATAATTTGGGTAATTATCCTGATGGTTACCTTAAACGTTTATGTAGATTTAATGGAGAAACAGGCCCCTCAACTTAATATCACATTTTAGCTTTCCTAGACTTCGCTAACAATATGAACATAGAGGAAGAAAATGTCTACATGAGACTTTTTGTACAATCCTTGGAGGGAAATGTTAGATTCTGGTTTAGACAACTTGCTACTAATTATATTAGGAATTTGAATGAACTCATTTCCATCTTTAAAAACCAATGGGGGGTAAAGAAGGATGTTATCTATTTTCTCACTGAATTCGAAGAACTGAAGAGGAATCCTAGTGAACCAATTGCCAAATTTATTAAAAGATAAAATAAACTCTACCACAAAATGCCTGCTCACTGCAAACCACCATTAGCAACTGCAAAAGTCATATTTTCCAAAGCATTTGATGATGACTTTGTGGTTATGATGAGGGAAAGAGTTTCTAATACATTACAGGACATGCAGATAAATGCCTTTGAGGTAGAAGCTAATAGGTCAACTTCTGGTAAAATTAAAGCTAAAGAAGAGAAAGAACAAAGAAAATTAAAAGCTAAACTTGATGATTCATCCTCTTCTAAATCCAAACTTGAAGATCAGAAAATTGATGAAATCACATCTTTACTTAGAAATTTCTCTAATAGGATCTCCAAATTGAAACACAACCCAGAACTTCTCATCAAGTTGTTGTCGGGCCTCAAAATCAAAATCAAATCAACAGTGGAGAACCCCTTAACTTCAAATTCTTCAAAGACCGGATTCAAATATTCAGCCACCTTTGTTGATTAATGGCCAGCAGCCACAGGATACAAGCCTATAATCACTGAAGATATCAATATTGTTGATTCTTCACTAGTACAAATGGTCATTGTCCCTTCATCTTCATCTCAATATTTGGAACAAGGACAAGAAGACACTCAACTCTCCAAATACCAAGATTTCTTTGAATTCCTTATTGCAGAGTTAAATAAAAGATATGATCTCAGACCAAGAGCAGGCCTTGATAAACCTAGTAAGGCTGCTACCACCATTGAACCTGCAATAAAGTCTATTCAGACTCATACCCCAACACCTCAAACTATAGATTCCTCACCTGAAACTTTTCCATCTGATAAAACTATTATGACAACTTTCAATATTGAAAAAGAATCGGAAAGAGTCAAGATTCCCATTCCCCTGGTTGAACTTTCTAAGAATCCTTGTTACAAAAACCAAGTGTCAAAATGGATCCAATCTTCCAATGTTGATGCTAAAGGAGATGTTATTAGTTTGCAGGATGAAAAAACTTTTGTGGTTTTTGGTCCTAGTTTTGACATAATTGATGAGATTGTTCCACCATTCTATGTGATTGTGAAAGCTCATGATTATTTGTTATATAATTGTATATAGGATTTTGGTGCATCACACAACCTTATGCCTAAGGTAATTATGGACCAGATGCAATTACAGGTCACATGTTCTTATCATGACCTTTACACATTCGATTCCAAGAAAGTACCTTGCTTAGGATTGATTAAAGACCTAGTTGTCACCTTAGCTCAAATTCCTGTTAAAATTATAATCTTAGACATTGTTGTCACTGACATCCCACCCAAATTTGGAATGCTTCTTTCTAGATCATGATGTGCCAAACTTGGAGGATCTCTACAAATGGACATGTCTTATGCAACTATTCCAGTTTTGGGTGGTGAACAATTAAGGTTATATAGGGAAGTTAGAATCCTTCACATTGTTTGTAAAGAGGAATTACCCTATTTATGTTGTTGATCATTACCTCAGTTGTTTCCAATTATCCTCACAAAATGCATCAAACTCTCAACTTACTATTGAAATTATTATTTCCAAACCAGAAATTGAAAAATCAGATATTTGGAAACTTTACTTTGATGGTTCTTGCTCAAAGGATGGAGCAGGAATAGGAATTGTTTTGATATCACCAAATAAAGATAATATTACTCAGTCATGTAAACTATAATTTTAAGTAACTAATAACGTGGCTGAGTATGAAGCTTTTCTGCTTGGTCTTCAGAAGGCTAATAATTTAAAGGTGAAAAACTTGGCTGTGTTTTCAGATTCATAATTTATTGTAAAAGAGGTTAGAAACCTTTGTCAAACCAAACACCCAAGACTAATAGCCTATAGGAATGAATTTTGGGATGTCATTGAACAATTTTTATTTGGTTTTAATATTACTGCAATTCCTAGAGATCGAAACATGCATGCTGATTCACTTAATGTTTCAGCCAGCTCTTTTAAAACTCCTCAGCCAACATTGTTAGAATATCAGACCCAAGTTAAATGTAGACCATCAATACCTGACAATTTAAAATATTGGCAAATTTTTGAAGATGATGAGCAACTAAAATCCTTTCTACAAGTCATTGAATAATTTTCAAACATGCAGATTGAAAAAGATCGGAAAGAGGTCCATGAAACAATTCATCAAAATTCTGATAAGCCATTTAAGTAAAAAATTATTGATCATGAAATCATACAACTGTCTAATAATTTTATTCCTAAAGGATTGATTCCATTAGAGAATATTTGTTATGATAATGATGTATTTAAGAAACCTATGTCTAAAACACCTGATGAAGAAATTGAAGAGTGTAATATTGGGACAAAAGATGATGTTAGAAATATCAAGCTATCATCAACCCTACCTTTGGATGTAAAAGCTAAATATATGAATCTTCCTAAAAGCTATAAAGATGTGTTTGCTTGGTCTTACAGTGAATTAAAAACCTATGACACAACATTGATTGAACATAATATTCCCTTAAAACTAGAGGCAAAACCCTTTTAGCAAAAATTAAGAAGAATCAATCCCATATTACTCCCAAATATTGAGAAAGAACTTAAGAAGCTACTTGATGCTCACATTATTCTACCTCTAAGGTATTCAAATTGGGTAGCTAACTTAGTTCCAGTCCGAACGAAAAATGGTGAGAATAGGTTGTGTGTAGATTTCCGGAATCTAAATAAATCATCCCTAAAAGATAATTATCCATTACCCAAAATGGATCATTGACTTCAAAAAGTTTCATGATCTAGTAGGATATCTATTCTTGATGGTTTTTCAGGTTATAACCAAATCATGGTGAGAAAAGTTGATCAAGATAAAACTGCATTCATCTCTCCTTGGGGTACATTTATGTATGCCTGGATGCCATTTGGATTGACAAGTGTTGGGGCCACTTTTCAAAGAGCCATGGACCTAGAATTTATGGGTAAAACTTTTGAATTCATTGTTATATATTTAGATGATTTAACTGTCTTTTTTGGTTTTGATGAAAATAATCTAAAGCACTTGAGCAAGGTTTTTGACAAATGCAAGAAATTTGGTATCGCCCTCAATCCTAAGAAATCTTTATTTGCTTTCAAGGAAGGGAAATTACTAGGCCATATAATCTCCAAGGATGGAGTTATAATTGACCCAAAAAGAGTATCAGTCATTCAAACATTATCTCTATCAAGAAATAAGAAGGAAATACAGACTTTCCTTGGAAAAATTAATTTCCTTAGAAGGTTTATTCCTAATTATGCGGAGATAGTAAAGGATATAATTGACATGCTTAAGAAAAATAATGAAGTAAAATGGACAGTTTCTACTAGGTTTTCTTTTTACCAAATAAAAAAATCCATCTCTAAAGCCCCTACATTAGCTAGTCCTGATTATTCTCTACCCTTCAACATATTCTCTTTTGCATCCAAAACCACTTTAGCTATTGTACTCCTACAGAAAAACATTAATGGTGATGATCAGCCCATAGCATTCTTTTCCAAAGTCATGAGGGATGCTAAACTTAGATATGATATCATGGAGAAACAAGCCTATGCCCTCATTCAAGCCCTCAAAGATTTCAGAGCTTATGTGCTGCATTTAGACATTACTGCATATGTCCCTAGTCATGCTGTAAAAACCATTTTAACTCAGCCAGATACTGATGAGAAAAGGGGGAGATGGATTGCCAAAATCCTTGAATTTGACCTTGACATAAAAGCCACAAAGCTTGTGAAGGGCCAAGGTTTATCCAAATTGTTGGCTGAATCTAATTTCAAAGTACTGGGAATTAATTTAGTTGTTGAAATGTCACTTAGGAAGAATCCACAAGAACCTTCCTTCATATTAGAGGAGAATACACAAGAACCTCCTTCTCATATAGAAGGAGAAAATCCACAAGAACCTCTTCCTTCAGACCAAAATTTTCTTGTTCATATAGATCATAAATATCATCTTTCTAATTGGTATTCTGATAGTATTCAATTCTTCAGAGATTTTCAATGTCCAGCTGATATTAGTTTGAAACAATGCAACACTTTAAAGATAAAATCAGTTAAATACTACATCATCAATGAAAACTTGTATTGGAAAGATCCTTTAAATATCCTTCTCCTCTTTCTAACTGAAAATGAAACAGAAGGAATAATAGATATGTTCCATGCAGGGTTTTGTGGTGGACATTATGCTTGGAGAGCAATAGCCTACAATATTTTGAAGGCAAGTTTTTATTGGCCTTCACTTTTCAAAGAAGTTGCAGCAAGGGTAAGAAGTTGCATGCCATGCCAATTTTTTGTAGGAAAACAAAAGTTGTCATCACTTCCTTTAGTTCCAATTTCAGTTCAAGCTCCTTTCCTACAATGGGGGTTAGACTTCATTGGGGAAATTCATCCTCCATCAAGCAACCAACATAGATGGATTTTAACTGCTATTGATTAGTTTACCAAGTGGGTAGAAGCCATACCTGTAAAGAATGCTACTGATACTGTTGTAATTAAGTTTCTTGAGGAAAATATTTTATCAAGGTTTGGATGTCCGCAGCAAATTGTAACAAATAATGCAGCAACTTTCAATAGTATAAAAATGATTGAATTTTATCAAAAATATTCAATTTTATTGTATCATTATTGACCATACTATCCACAAGGTAATGGGTTGGGGGAATCTTCCAATAAGATCTTAGTCAAAGTTATAAATAAGACTCTTGAAGATCACAAAAGGAGTTGGAACACACATTTGATCCATGCTAGTTGGGCAAACAAAGTTTCTCCTAAAAGGTCAATAGGTAAGTCTCCTTTTCAATTGGTTTATGATAAGGAAGTTGTTTTTCCCACTCATTTAGCTTTACCTGTAATGAGATTTCTTCAAGAATCTTATGAGGAAAAGGATGATTTTTCAAGGAGAATTAATCAAATCATTGAGCTAAATGAAGACAGGGAGCGAATTCAGTATCAACCGAAGAAGTATCAAAGCAAGATGAAGGAACTTTTTGACAAAAATACAAGAGAAAGAAATTTCAGAAAGGGTGATCATGTGCTCAGATGGGATTCAAGGAGAGAAGTCAAAGGAGAGCATTAGAAATTTGACAATCTTTGGTTTGGTCTATTCAACATTGTAGAAATCAAAGGAAACAACACATTTTTATTACAGAATCAGGAAGGAGAGCATTCCTCATTGCCAGTCAATGGAAAATTCTTGAAACACTTCATTCAATATTAGTTTTTCATTTCATTCTACAGGTGAGTATATTTTGCAGCAAAGACTCCATAGCCCGAGGTGAAAGCACTTGGATCTACTTGTTCTCAACATCCCATAGGGGGAATCATTCTCTAGATGGAGCCGATGTTGTAACATATCTAGTTTTGATAAGTTAGTATATTAGATATATAAAATTTGAAGATGTTAAGGTAGGATATGGATGCAAAAGAAATAAAAATTTGTTTAAAAAAAAGTTAGGAAAAATTGATTATGATAGGCATCCATATCAATAAAATGTTAGGTGTTAGTTTCTTTAAACAAAGAAGGTAGAATAAAATGTTAGGGAAGCTAAAAGAAAAAGGAAAAAAACTTCATTTAAAAGTTTTGGAAGGCATAAGGTTGCTAGATCAAACGCACCGTCATCATGTTGATCCTATGTTGCATGTGTAGAAGAATTTATCGAAGGAGGTCATGTTCCCATTCTTACACTAAAAATCCCCTCCTTACATTATAATCCCCTACATATTCATTTCACTAATTCACTTCTTCATTACACACTCCCTTCATACTTTTTATCTTAAGTCTTAACTCCCAATACTTCATTCATGACACGTTATATTTTGTTCCCTACCTCCCTACCATATTACTTTCCTAAGTTATATTCCTGACACATTATCATTTTACCCCATATATCTTGACTCATGTAAACATTAGATTAAAAGTTTTGACCTGATTTCAGGCCCCACCATTAAACGTTGGCTATCTTCCTGGTTATCCCCGACCGTTAATTTTAATCCAACGCTTCTTATATGATTTCGGACCCCCTCCGCTATCCTTCCTTTATCGGTGGGGGGGTCCGAAATGAGTTGTATTACCATACCACCCCGCCCACTACGTGTCACCATCGCAGGATTTTAGACCCCCCTCCATCAAAACCGTAAACAGCCTCAACCCCCCTCCGAAAGTTGTTTCCTCAAAACAACTTACCATTGACTGCTAATTACTCCGCCATCCCATCATTGCCACGTAGCTTGTCATTGATGAATTAAATCACCTCCCTCCATATTCCTGTTAACCATTTATTACAATTGCCCGTATACCCCGCGCCATCAAAGGTTAAAATATTTTGTTATAAACTCATTTCAAATCCTCCACGAACTTCCTGTTTAATCATTCCACAGTCTGCAGAGCTCGAATTACTGTCAAACTTTGGTCGCAGGTATTCCATTGGTTCTTAAAGCACCACCACCAATCCAAGCAGTGTCTGAGTTTACATATACACTTCCCATCTTCATATATTGGTCAAAGAACCTCCTTTCCATTATAAACCCCTATTCTTCTGTTTATAATTTAAAATCCAGTGTCAAATCACTGTCAGTATTCCTCCTAAACAAAAGAAAACATAGGAAGATGTTAACCCTCTCATTTTTCCCTCTGTTGACATTCACCGTATACCTTTAGCCAATAGAGACTATATGATTCATGAAACTAATTGTGATATTGATATTTTTGAATTATATTGTTAGATAGAAGATAAATATGTCAACCAAACCAATGAACTTCAACTATGGAAATCAAACCTTCCCTAATACATCTTTCCTCTCACCTTTAGTGCTCCATATTTTATCAGAAGATGTCAAGCTTCTTACCTCCCATATCAGAGAGCCATTGTCAATCCTCAGGGCCAAATTATGTTTACTATAACCCCTGAATCCATTGACCAGATGATGCAAGCTCCAACTGTCAAAGATACCACCCCATTTTCTCATGAATCCTTAGTTGAATTATATCAAAAAATGAATTTTACCAAGAGAACTGAAACCCTGGATTTATACCTTTCAAAATATGCCCCCATGCCTAAAAAGAATCCTCCCTATCCTTCATCCATTTTTCTAGAAAGAGCCAAGCAAAGTGTCACTCTAATTTCTTACTTACTTGGCTATTACTTTGATGAATGGGTCAATGATGCCATTATTGGATTCCTGTCAATCTTTTCTAATGATGTCAATCCCACCATCGTGTTTAATTTCAGTCAATTTTTAGCATAGTCCATCCACCAATAGTTTGTGAACTTTGATACTCAAGAGGTTTTTAAATATACTTTTGTTCTAATCTACATGTTCATATACTTCCAAGGAGATCATCTAAATCTTTCATTGTATAAGTTAGATGATAAAGGAGAACAACGATCAGTAATATTTTGGACCACCATGGTCATGAAAGAACAAAATGAATATTCATTTAAACAATTCATAGACATGTTTGTTCATCCTGTAATGAATCTTTTGAGTGGCAGCACTGAGATCAGAATAAGTGAAGAAATTCAGAAAAAATTTGCATCTTACACAGTAGGGACAGACTGGAGATTGGTATCTCTATGAGAACTACATTGAGATTACAGTTTTTAGTTGTGAACTACCGCCTTTTAAGCTGCCTAAATACCTTCCAGTGAGTATTTTTTCAATTTAATATATCATGTAGATGATAAACATGGACCAAATTCACTTTACATCTACCAAAAAGAAATAATAATTAAGAATAAAGACATGAGTTGGTCAGTTTATTTGTAATAGGGGGGCAACAAGAGAAGAAGCAGAGAAGATATTGAAAACCATGAAATTTTATTTGATTTTTACTTGGTCTTATGACGCATTAGGAATCATTTCTAAGTTAAGGGTAGACATCAAATCTACACCTTACTTTCATACAACAAGGCCATAGATTGAACAATACAAAAATCAAACAGAGTGGCTACAAAATAATCTATAGGAATCAAAAGAGTAACAAGTGTCTACTTCTGTAGTGCATACATCTTCCCTGCAAGAAAAGAAGACAACAAAGAGAAACAAAGAGGAAGTGTCTCCCATGGAAACTGACATCATCAGCTCAGGTTTTAAACTTATGTATAGGAAAAAGGAAAATCTCAATTCAAGGTTGAACCTCACCAAAGATTCAGAACAACAACAGCCTAACACTTCAAAGGAAATTCTTGAAACTACATTAGGAGAAGAGAAATCAATAGATCCTCTTGATACTTCAGCACCTTCTCAAAATCAGCAGTTGCAAATCACATAGAAAGAAGCATCTTCATCAAGTGAGCATGAGAAAATCATAATGGACATCTACAAAGAAATCAAGCTTTAAAAAACAATATCTATAATCAATTCTGGAAGCAGGAATCTAGCACACAAAGCAGATTATTAACTTCCTTTGATTCAGAGAAAGGAGGAATGCAAATGACATTTCTCCAAGCTCAAGTGACTCAGCCTAAAGGAGAGGCAGATTACAAGAAAGCCACTCTTGAGTTTGATATTAAGGATGTGCATTTAATTGATCAATTGGAAATGCACAAACAGTCACGAGAGATGATATTTTCCTCTGCTACTAATACTGCCATGTCATTGTTTATATTGCAGGCCCCCTTTTCCACCATTCGATCACAACTCCACATGGAGAATATTTATTCTCATGCCAAAGACTCTAGGATTAAAACACTAGAAGACCTGGTAATCAGATTGGGTTATGACCCTACAAATGTTAAAGTTGTAGAGGAATTAATCAAAAACAAGAATGCAGACATTGCTACATTAAGGAAACACCTCAAACTTCCAGCAACTGAAGATCCTTTGGCTAATGAAGTGAATGAGACAAAGAACCAAAAGGAAAATATGATGAAGCTCATTATTGATCAAAATTCACAAATAAGATAGATGGAAATCCAAGTAGAAAGACTCATTAAAGAAGCCAAGAAATCAGTTGTTCCTCTACAAGCACTTCCAATGTTTCTATTCCTTGAGGATTTTTGCACTTTAATATATCAGACATATGATAAACATGGACCAGATTCACTTTAGATCTGCCAAAAAGAAATCACAATTCATAATAAAGACAGAGGTTGGTCAATTTATTTGTAATAGCAGGGCAACAAGAGAAGAAGCAGAGAAGATACTGAAACCATGAAATTTGATTTGAGTTTTACTTGGTCTTATGACCCATTAGGAATCATTTCTAAGTTAAGGGTAGACACCAAATCTACACCTTAATTTCATACAGCAAGGCTAGAGATTGAACAATACAAAAATAAAATAGAGTGGCTACAAAATACTCTACATGAATCAAAAGAGTAGCAAATGTCAACTTCTGTAATGCATACACCTTCCCCGCATGAAATGAAGACAACAAAGATAAATAGAGAGGAAGTGTCTCCCATGGAAACTGACATCATAAACTCAGGTTTTAAACTTATGTATAGGAAAAAGGCAAAACCCAGTTCAAGGCTGAACCTCAACAAAGATTCAAAACAGTAGCAGCCTAACACTTCAAAGGAAATTCTTGAAACTACATTAGGAGAAGAGCAATCAATAGATCCTCGTGATACTTTAGCACCTTCTCAAAATCAGCAGTTGTAGACCACACAAAAAGAAGCATCTTCATCAAGCAAGCCTGAGAAAAGCACAATGGACATCTAAAAATAAATCAAGCTAAAGAATGAAGCTTTAGAAATCAATATCTATAATCAATTATGGAAGTAGACATCTAGCACACAGAGAAAATTGTTAACTACCTTTGATTCAGAGAAAGGAAGAATTCACATGACATTTCTCCAAGCTCAAGTACCTCAGCCTAAAGGAGAGGTAGATTACAAGAAATCCACTCTTGAGTTTGATATTAAGGATGTGCATTTAATTGATCAAATGGAAATGCACAAACAGTCAGGAGAGATGGTATTTTCCTCTGCTACTAATACTACCATGTCATTGTCTAGATTGTAGGCCACATTTGCCACCATTTGATCGCAGCTCGACATGGAGAATATTTCTTCTCATGCTAAAGACTCTAGGATTAAAACACTAGAAGACCTAGTAATCAGATTGGGTTATGACCCTGCAAATGTTAAAGCTGTAGAGGAATTAATCAAAAAGAAGAATGCAAACATTGTTGCATTAAGGAAACAACTCAAACTCCCAGCAACTGAAGATACTTTGGCTAAGGAAATGAATGAGACGGAGAACCAGAAGGCAGATATGATTAAGCTCATTATTTAGAAAAATTCACAAATAAGACAGATGGAAATCCAAGTAGAAAGACCCATTCAAGAAGCCAAGAAATCAATTGTTCCTCTACAAGCACTTCCAATTGTTGTTATTCCTTCAGCTATACCTACCACAGTCACTAAAGGAGATGTTATAGAACTAGCCCAAACAATTCAGATGACACTTCAATCCGAAGAAATCCAAAAGTTGGAGAAAAAAGTAAAGCAACTAGAAGACATTAAAAGTAGGTTTGACACCAATCATTCAGTAGAACTCCAGAGAGCCCAAACTCAGATTGAGAATTGGAAGAAGTCAACAAATGAAAATGCCATTGGCACTCCCTTGCTCATGTTAAAGAAATCATTTGGGATAACATCAACAATGAAATGAAATGAATTTGGCCCTACATCCAGATTATGTTTGAACAGAAAGAACTGGTAGAAAAGGCCAACAAAGCTATTTCTGAAATAAATGATCAGTTAGGAACAATGCCTGCAATAGCAAATAGAATCATTAGATTTCTAAATTCCAAGGATAAATATGAGTTGGAAGAATTGAGAGTAGAAGACAGAACTGAAACAATCCTTGAAGTAAAAAATGTACTTACTAAGAAGAACTTAGTAACACAGCTAGAAGAAAAATACCACACTCTGGAATTTGGCACTAACAGGTTTCTGTCAAGAATTGATGCATTGATTAAGGAAGGACTGCCTTCTATTTTTGTTTGGAATGACAAGCTAATGGAGAGAACATATTATATTCAAAGACTGCAGGAAAAGATGAGAACATCCATTGCTGCATCATCTTCAATCAAAGGATCAATCACTGGTAGAGCTTTGTATGAAGCAGTTGAAAATATTTTTTTTATTCAAAATGAGATTCAACATGTTTTTCCAGTAAAACCTACCTTTACTAAACACACTGAGGTAGATGAAATCTACTAAAAGGCTATAAAGGTAACAATTCCAAATTCATAATGTTGGGAGAAATTGAAAGAATATCAAAATGAATAAATCCTACAAGCATATTATTCCAGCACCTCCAGCACATCACTCCAACACAACAGTTAGTTGCTATCGTATCCAGAAAAAGAGGTGACTCAACAACAGATTCCAGCAGAATAGGACCTAAACGCAGATGCATTCTTCCTAGATCGAATCCTTCAATTATGTTTTAGTTTATATATTTTAGCATGCCTATTCAATGAGGCATTAATTGTAAAACTTTTTTCTTTGTATAAATACCTCATTCTGATAAACAATTAGAGGTTGCACCTTCAAATTAGTTTTTGAACAGAATTGTACTAAGTTGGAGCTTTTTGAATGTCAATAAAGGATTCTAAGTTATCTGCACATGGCTTGTCTTCTAGTGAGTTCTTCTTTTGTTTATCATAATTGTTTTCTTCATATAATTTATATTATAGACAATTATCTAATTAAAAACCTTAATTGAGTATCAATTTCATTTTTAATTCACTGTGAATTGTAATTTAATTAAGAGGCTAAGTTACAGAGTTGTTTGCTTATACTATTTCCTCTTGAAAGTTAAATTTCATTAGGTTTCTGTTATAATTTAGTTATATTATGTTGATCATTAAAACATAGTTCTAATGATTTCCTCTTGCAAATGATGAAATATTATGTCTGAGTATATGATCATTTATGTTCCCTTTTCTTCTAAAATCCATCACACATAAAATTTAAACTACTATGTGCAAATAAAAAAACTTCCCTTTATTTATATTTAAGATCTTTCTAAGTTTTAGAAACACCTGTTTTAATTAATTGTTCTTTGGTCATTCATAAAATTAAAAACCCCAAAATATTTTAGATGCTTTGGCATAACCAACTAATCTAGGGTTATCTCAAAGGACAACACTTCCCATTCCAAATTGGATTCTTGCCATGGAAGTAAGAAGAAAGACATGACAAAAGTGAAATGATTTCATTGTCTGAGCTGCACCATTTTGCTACAAATTATCCACTCAAGAAGTCCAAGAAGAAGTCCTCGGGAGGAGTGGTGGGTGAGGCTTTGGCCTCTCAATTCAAATTGGACTTTTCCCTCATTGCATGCATGGTGTTGTTAGCGATGGGAAGTGTATTGCAGTTAGACAGTGGAGCTTCATTCCACATGACTGGCGACAAGCATTTATTTTGTCACCTGGAGGAGAAATATCTCCAAATCCATATCGAGATGGGTGATGACAAGAGGTATCGTGCTACTGGATTGGCCATGGTTACTTTTAAAAGGGAGCATGGGGTTTCACTCACCTTGAAGAATGTTATGTATGTGTTTGAGATGAAGAAGAACTTGGTATCCATTGCCATTCTTGAGGATAGAGGCTATGATGTGATCTTCTTGAAAGGAAAGACATTCCCTCGACACATAGCCACAGGTTAATTAAAGAAGATAGGGATTTGGGTCAAGAATCTATATAAGATAGAGGTAGAGGATTGTGCTTCTTTGAGCATGAAATCAAATATGGTGGAGACCCAAGATGTTGGCAAGTTGTGGCACAGGTGATTGGGTCACTTGCATCATAGGGATTTGTGGATCATGTAGTAGATCTCCACTCGTTTTCCCAAAGGTACACTAGAGAAAGTTGATACATGCAAGGGGTGTGCTTTGGGTAAATACACCAAGTATTTCTTTAATGACAGAGACAGTCGAGCAGAGACTATTCTAGATTGAGTCCATTCAGATGTGTGTGGACCATTCTCAATAGCATCCACGACCAAACAAAACTATTATGTTATATTTGTTGATGATTTTTCTCAAAAATGTTGGATTTTTTTCATGCAAAAAAAGGATCAAACCTTCACAAAGTTTTGTGAGTTTAAAGAATTGGTGGAGAAAGATTCAAGAAAGAAGTTTAAATCTCTATGGAGTGATAATGGTGGTGAGTATGCCTCCAACAAGTTTAAGAACTTATGTGCAACGGAAGGGATTAAAAGAGAGTTTAGAGCACCCCATAACCCTCAATAGAATGGGGTGGCCAAGAGGAAGAACAAAATCATAGTAGGGGTGGTGAGGGAAATGTCTCATGATCAGGGTCTCCCACTACAATTGTGGGCTGAGGCATGCAACACAGCAGTGTCTGTTCAAAACCTTATCCCACATTAGATACTTGGGATGAATATACCAAAGGAGGTTTATTCTAGTAAGAGGTCAGATGTTGGTCACTTCAATATTTTTGGGTCATCGGTATATTTCCATGTGACCAAAGATGCATGGAAAAAACTTGAGCTAACAGCAAAGTTGGAGATATTTTTGGGGTACACTAATACACCTCACAACTATCAGGTGTACTTCTCTACCATCAGGATGATAGTGGTTCACAGTGATGTCAAATTCGATGAGGAGAAGGCCATGCAAGTTTCCCTTGAGAGGGAGCTTCAAATACATGCGGTTGATGATATTTTAGCTCCTAAGGTTGAGGAGCCTCAGATTGATGTGGAGCAGCCACATGTAGAGGATCTAAGAGTGGAGACATCCACTAAGGAAGAGTCTTCCATAGATGGGAGAAAGCGCACCAGAGAGGCGAATAGATTGTTTTCAGATGCTAGAGAGGATGTGGGAGCACCCACATCACAGTGAATATAGAGGATGTCACCTGACAAGTACACTGGATACATGGCTCTTATGAGAGGATGTGTTGTGACAGAGCCATATTTATTTGATGAAGTAGTGCAAGAGCTGATTTGGGTTGATTCCATTGTGGAGGAGATTGACTCCATAGTTCGTAACAGTGTTTGGGATGTGGTCCCTAAATGAGAGGATAAGTCTATGGTGGGCTCCCGTTGGTTTTACAAGGTAAATCAAGCTACAGATGGTAGTGTGGAGAAGCATAAGGCTAGATTTGTGGCCCATTTCTTTTCACAAGTAGAGGGGATTGACTATGATGAGACCTTTTCTCTTATTGCAAGGTACTCATCGATCAGATCTATATTGGCACTATAAACACAGATGGGTTGGAAGATACATCAAATGGATTTAAATATAGTCTTTCTTAATGGCACGATTGAGGAAGAGGTGTACATAGAGTAGCCTGAAGGTTTTGAAACCTTCGAACATGAGTCGCATGTGTGTCAGGTCAAGAGAGCATTGTATGGGCTGAAGCAAGCACCTCGTGTTTGGTACACCAGGATAGACAACTACTTCACCAGGTTGGGCTTCACTAAGAGTGAAGCAGATACGAACCTGTACCACATAGTGATGGAAGGTAAATTGTTGATCATTGTACTTTATGTTGATGATCTCATATTGACAAGTGATGATCAGTTGATCAAATCTTGCAAGCAATACCTTGCAAGAGAGTTTGAGATGAAGGACTTGGGGTTCATGATCTGTTATTGAATGTTAGTTTTGTTGTGCTAATTTCAAGTTCAGATTTAAAAACAAATGCTTGTCAATTACTTCATGTGCATGGTTCTCTTATGGTGTTTGTGATTAAAAACAGGTAAATTTTATCAAGTTTATGTGAAATACATGAGCAAAATAACACGAAAGATAAATGTTGACCACAAACAATAAAATGTATAGCAAACCATCAAGAATAACACTTAACACAATGTTTTGATAAAGGATTTCACCCCTCCTAGGTTACATCTCCTTGGCCCAGCTTCCATGGCTTGGGCCTCTGTATTTGCTCAAAATGGAAATCATTATAGCTTTTAATGCTCTATTGCTCCTGAAACCTGCTTCAATGGACTTAGAGCATCAAAATCAGCTAGGGACACCTTTTACTGAGCTCAATTTGGTCGAATTTTGCTCTAGTTATGACCAACACTGCTTTCTCCTAGTAAACCTCCACTAAAACTGAAGAAACTCCAGTTAAATCCACTAAACTTGGAGTTCCTGCTGAATTAGGAGGTCTGCCAAAAGTATTCTGAATTAAACTGTGAGTTTAATTAGTGTTAATTGTGGGTTAATTAACAATAATCTGGGATTAAATAGTGCTAATCGTGTTGTTAGTTGACATAATAGAAGGCAGCTTAAGCGGAGTGTTCACATGTCGTGGCATAAAATGTTGCAGGTATGCTTAACAGTTAACCTTCGATCTTTATGTAGAGGTCACATGGTGGTGGGTAATGCCACGATTATGGCAAGCGGTTACAGTTTGTTGTAGCCTCGCCGGTTAGTGTTAACCATTAACTGTTAAATATTATGGTGTTTGCATGGAGAGGGCTAGCCCATGGGCTAGCTCCCTCCTAACCCCCATTCGCCTAACTGTTTAACAATGAATACAATCGGAAACCAATACATGTTAAGAAACGTAATGCATGTGTCATGGTAATGTGTTTGGCTTCTGTATAGGAGGTCACGGGGTCGAACCCCGGCGCCTCCATATAAATTTTATTGCGCGTCGATACCAGTCCTTTAGGGAGGGACACGTGGCAGCCTTCGAGCTTGCCACTTGTCCCCTCCTCATTGGACCACCTTCAACCAAACAGAACTTGCCACATCACCACACCTGTAAACCAATAAAAACATGCCACTTGGTGAATCCAGATAGGCCATTGACCAACCTTCACTTTGTACAGTCACCTACCACGTCAGCAGTCCGTACTATTGATTATGCAATGACTGTACATTTTTTTTTCAAAATTTCCTCTATTTGGCAAAGCGGTCAGTGGGCTCTATCTTCCTCATATGAAATTGGTTTTGAATTAAACATGTTGCATTGGGATTGTTTTGCTGAGACGGACACGATCATTCAAGTTTCGAACGATTTCGACACTTTTATTTTTGAGATAATTTTTTCCCCTGATCTAGATTCCAATCTTTCCTTCCCATTGATAGGCTTTTGGACCCACATAAGCTGTTTATCTGATGTGAGTTGAATGCTCTTAGCCTTCCCAAGTTCTATCAACTAATTCTACTCAAAAAAATATCCATGACAACCACTTGGGTTCACTAACATGCCTTACCTTGCAAACGGCTTGGCATTTCAACCAATGTTTTCCTTTTGTTGCTGATCTAATCCAACACTTGCTAGCTACTTGTTTATTACCTTGTTGTACCAAAGCAATCCCTTGATGCTTGGAAATCTAACTGATGGCATTCCCACTGAGAATCATGTTCCTCCTTTGCATCACATGCATTCGATGCAAGCTTCTCCTTAGAAAACACTTTTCCAAGTTAAGCCCATCTGAGTGAACTACAACAATGAGTTCCAATATTAGTAATAACAAGAAAAGAAATGACCATTCTTTTACCTCCACAGTTCTAAATTCCACATCTGAAATAATGCATTTTCCATCTCTTTCGCTTCTTGGAATCAACACTTCAAATCGCACTGTAAACTACTTTTGCTTCTTAATTCCATCATCCTCTAGTATTAACATGCTACTCATGTACTGATTTGAGAATGAAGGCTAATCATGAGCCTCTTGCTCAAGCTTGGACCTTCCAAAATCCTACGACATCTTGTCACAAGAAACACACTCATCTTGTTTTTTCAAAGTTAATGGTGTTTGAAAAACACTCATGTAGGAACATAACTTGAGGACCTCTTCTTTGTGCTTCTTCAAAGCAAAAAATGTCACATCTTGTGAACATTGCCATGTATTCTTACATCTTGATGTATACCATCTTGGTGTTTAAAACATCGACTAAACACAATTTGACAAAAAATGCTTATACAAACAACTGACTTTCAAGTCAAGCAAAACATGTACACAACTTGATGATTTACAACAAGAATTCCACATTCTCATGGAGAATTCGTCACATCTCCCTTTCATCTTTGGAGAGAAAATAAACTCTTCCAAGTCGATATAACATGCATGTAATAATCAATCGACCACACAAGCCGACACTCATGCATGTGAAAATGATCAACATTCTCAAGTTGACAATATACATGTTAACAAAGAAATCAACCAACACAAGTCAATCACTCATGCATGTTCAAGCACAATTAAACTATAAAAAATTCCTCTGTTCACACACAAAAAATCTCATGCATGTATCACAATTCTCAACTCTCTCACAAGTACAAGAATCCCATTGGTATGTACGAGTACTTAAAGAGATGAAATGAACAAATTTGTTGCAATAAAGTGAGTCAACATACTCCACTTTCGAACACCTTCCTGGTGTAAACATGCAAGTTCAAGAATGAAATCATGCATGCAAATTTGTATTTGAAAATTGCCATATTTGTTGCATCTAAGTGAGTCAACATAACCCTACTTTTGACCACCTTCCTGGCGTAAACATGAAGGTTCAAGAATGCAATCATGCATGCAATTTCATATTTGCAAATTACCATCTTTGTTGCATCTAAGTGAGTCAACATAACTCTAATTTTGAACACCTTCGTTCATGCAATATGCTGCACACTTTCAAGAGAAAATAAATGCTTCCAAATAACCAGAAAATGCATCAATAAGGAAATGCAAATCTTAGAAAATGCATCCCTAATTCAAGATTTTCATCAATTATAAAAAGAAATGCAAAGCCTTATTTGGTTAAGAAATCTAATCATCTCTTTCCAAACCATTTCAATGGCGCTTCTTTCAGTTGCACTTCATCATGTCTATCATCCTGATCCACATCAATTATGGAGTCCTCTTTTCCATCTTTGCCAAAATCTATCTCCACCTTCTTCAACTGTCATGGATGAATTTTTGGATGCAAACTGCAACACTTGTCTACAAGATGACCCTTCTTATGAAAATGAGTTCAAAATAATTGCAACTCATTTTTAACATAGCCTCCATTATCCAATGGACCTCTAGCATTTTGTCTCTTTTGTTTTGAAAGTTTCTTCTATATGGTTATCCTCTTCCAACACCTTGAAATAGTATGGTTATTCAAACCACAAAAAGAACACGTAAAATCTCTCCAAATCTTGTGAAGAGTTACCATGTTTATCATAATCAAAAGAAACTTGATGAAAGGCATATTTATACCTTACACATTCACCTTTGTCGCCTTCTTGAGGAGGTGAATTTGATGAGGTAGTGGCTCTCTTTGGAATACCAACAATGGCTTCAATGACCTTAGAGCTTTCATCATCCTCTTGTTTGCCATTTTCACTAGTTGCATGCTTATGAGCATCTTCTTGCAAAGTGGGTATAAAACTTTTGCATTCCTCATGAACACAAACTTCACAAGCTTGAGGTAATGAACATGTAATGAAAGTCCTTGTTGGAACACCTTCATGTGTCTCCTTGGATTTGGAGCATTCTCCATCATGTTTTCCATAACCAAGACCCAAATACCTAGGCCTTTCTTCAACAACAATTGGCTTAACTATGCCTTGTGCATGTTTTCCTAACCCTTTACCTTCATAACCCATTTCCATCAATAATTTGGACCCTATTCCTCTAGCATGTCTTTCAAAAGCACCGAAACAATCATTTTGAGAGGAAATTGAAGATAAACTTGAATTTCATACATCATGTTCATGCACATACTTGGCTAGGGTTTCCTTAGCATCATGGAGTTGAATATCCATCTCATGCATCTTTTCAAGAAGCTCTTGCTTCTCCTCCTTCATAGCTATCGACTGCTCTTGAAGTATAGTGTTCTCCTTCCTATCTTCAAACAACTCTTGCACCATATCTCTCATGATGATAAGCTCTTGCAACATCTCTTCATCAAAGAATCTTGCTAAGGAAGATGGATTAGAAACATTACTTGTTGAAGCTTCCATCACACATGAAATGCATCAATAAGCTTCACAAATCTGCAACCATTAAAATCCTAATTGCACAAAACTCAAGAAAGAAAACAAACACCCTGCTTTGATACCAACTTGATCTGTTATTGAATGTTAGTTTTTTTGTGCTAATTTCAACTTCAGATTTAAAAACAAATTCTTGTCAATTGCTTCATGTGCATGGTTCTCTTATGGTGTTTGTGATTGGAAATAGGTAAATTTTATCAAGTTTTATGTGAAATACATTAGCAGAATAGCATGAAAGACAAATTTTAAACAATAGAAATCAAATGTACAACAAACCATCAAGAAGGACACTAAACACAATGTTTTGACAAAGGAGTTCACCCCTCCAAGGTTACCTCTCCTTGGTCCATCTTCCATGGCTTGGGCCTCTGTATTTGCTCAAAATGGAAAAAAATTACAGTTTACAATGCTCTATTGCTCTTGAAACCTACGTAAATGGACTTGGAATCAGCTAGGAACACCTTTTCCTAAGCTCAATTTGGTCGAATTTTGCTCTAGTTATGACCAAAAATGCTTTCTCCTAGTAAACCTCCACTAAAACTAGAGGAACTCCAGTTAACACCAATAAACTCAGAATTTCCACTGAATTAGGAGGTCTTCCAAATTAAATTGAGTTTAATTAGTGTTAATTGTGGGTTAATTAACAATACTTTGGGATTAACTAGCACTAATCGAGTTGATATAATTGCAGGCAGCTTAAGCCAAGTGTTCACATGTCGTGGCATAAAATGTTGCGGATATGCTTAACCGTTAACCTCTATTATTCGTGTAGAGGTCACATGGTGGTGGATAATTCCACGATTATGGAAAGCAGTTATGGTTTGTTGTAGCCCCGGTGGTTAGTTGATCCAAAATGGATACTAAATCAAGAAGAAAAGGTATTACAGACTTATGTGCAGGAATACCTATATTATTTAGTGCAATGGATCAAAACACTGTGAATAATACATACATTTAACAATTAGAAAACATAACCATTCAACATATCAACACAGTCAAAATAATGGAGTTCACCAGACCCCCTGCCTGCATCTCCTAGTCCAGCTTTTAATGTCGACCTCTATATTATGTCCTCAAGAGCAGAGTTTATACGTGTGAACTCAATTAGATCCATAACACAACAACAATGATATTACACAAGGATTTCACTTGAAAACCTCAAGTCTAAAGAGTGCACAGACTCTCCTTCTTAGTGCCTCTGACCAACTGTTCATAGTTGTGTGTGTCTCTAACTCTCTGTCTCCCCTCTATCTCTGAACTCTGACTTGTCTTTGTTCTGTTATGGGATGGCATTTTAATCTTATCAACACTATTTGTTCACCTCCATTTTGAGCTCTCTGGTTCCCGGTGCTATCCCTTCATCTCCCTTCTGAGCGTTTAAACGATCATTGCAAAACGCTTAAGGCACAGGGAAGCTATTTACAAATGGAAGGTTCTTTGGGTGCAGGTGAAAATCTCCGAAAATACACTTTTTGTTCATACACAACAATACATGGAAATACATTGAAAACCAATGAAAAACCAGACCGCAACATCAAATTTGGACTTCAAATGATATAAAGTCTACCTTATAATCCTCTAGGGTCCGCCTTTTATTGTTGTCGCAAGTCGACTGATGATCTACCTTCAATCCAACAGTTTGTATCCAATCCGAAACATCAAGTAGTCCACTCAATCTCCATCGTTGATCCATGATCTTCCAATCCAACAGTTGACAACCATTTCGGGTGGCCTATGTGCACAAAGATTACCCACCTGAAAAAGCAATTTTCTCTCTCCTGCGGCATGCTACATGTCGACCAATGTATGGAATTGGGTGGAGCCTCCCCAATACCACTTACTACCTGAAGTCCACCCGAAATACCGTTTACCACGGAACTCAAATTATATAAATTCGTATTTATAAATCTTCCGAGTCTGTGCATATCGCATAGTCTTCAGGTCATTTCCCTTTGTTGTGTTGCGATGCGATAAGTCACAAATCGCATATCACATGGTCTTCGGGCCTTCAGTTTAAGTCCTCCCTTTGGCAAATCTGTGGTGCGATGTGTAATCTCCATCGTTGATCTACGTGCTCAATCAATGATCCATGTTAAGTCATTGGATCATGATCGCAATTCTCATAAGGCTGCCTCCAATATACTCCACTAGCCTCTCCCGATGCGATATCCTGATTTAATCCAGGCCATTGATCTGGTTGATCCAACAGCTCCAATGCAACGTTACTTCAACCTTTGCTTTACTTGGGTTCCCACTATTCTTTAGTGTTTTCCTTTATGATAATGTTTACTGATAGTTAACATATATGAAGACTTAGACTTAAAGGTTTGATACAAGATCCATTTTGGATCACGCCTTCCCACTGAAAAGCTTTTGGACCACCAAAAGTTGGTTTTAGGCATCAATCAAGTGACAATACGGCTCCCTCACTTGTCCAATTTATGTCCATTGTGCCTTGCTTGGGTTTCAACCTTTGAGTCCTACTCTCAGGTACTCAACATCCCCTTGACACATAGTTCTTACCTTCCTGTCCAGAACTGTGTCCTCCTATAACTGATTGAGATACTCATGCAACAAATCCCCAATGGAAGGCAACCGACTTTGCTCTTCAGGATCTTCAATCAATGAAGGTTCATATGATCTCAAGTTTTTTGCATTAATGACTGAATAGATCTGCATATAAGCTGGAAAATCAAGGCGAAAATCATTTTCACCAATTTTATCAAATATCTTGAAAGGTCCATACCTTATTGGTTTTAGCTTCTTACCTTCACCCTACATTCTGTCTTTGCTAATGTACAACCAGACTTGATCACCAACTTGAAAACTATGCTCAACTCGATGCTTTTCATGTCTTGCCTTGTACTTGGCTTGACTTCTTTCCAGTTGTTCCTGTACTGCCTAGTGAATTTCCTAGATTTGTTCAATGAAATTGGTTGCTTTGTCCACATCATTGTGTCCTTTTGAGACTTTGGTGTAAAACCAAAGCAAGTCTCAAAAGGAGATCTCTGAGTAGAAGAGTGTTTGGCACGGTTGTAAGCATGTTGCATATAACACAAATGCTCATCCCAAAGCTTGGGATGCTTACTGCAATAGCCTCTGAGCAATTGGATCATTGTCCTGTTGACCACTTTTGTCTAACCATTTGTTTATGGATGAAATTTTGTGCTCTTCTTCAACCCAGTGTCCATAAACTCCCATAGATTTGACCAAACCTTCCCAAAAAATCGAGAATCTCGATCAGATACAATAGAAGTGGGTAGCCCAAAATGAACCCATACATTCTAAAAGAACAACTTTGTTGTTTGTTCCGCTGTAACCTTCTTGTTACATGGTATCAAAATACACATTTTATTGAACCTATCCACAACAACATACAAATAATCATGACCTTTCCTAGATTTTGGCAATCCCCCAACAAAATCCATGGAAATACTTTCCCAAGGACGAGAAGGAATTGGAAGTGGAGTGTACAAGCCTAATTTTCGATTATTGGGCTTGCTTGTAGCACACATAGTACACCCTTTGATATATCTAGAAACTGTCTCATGCATTCTTAGCCAATAACAGAACCTTTGAAATTGTGCAATTGTTTTACTTACACCAAAATGACCTGATATGAGAGAATTATGTGCTTCTAGAATTATGTTAACTCTTTCAGTTTGTGAAATGCATAACTTTCCCAAATGATATAAGGGTTGGTCCTTTACATAAAAATCCAATTCTTTTACTTTCCTGCCATGACTTAAAGTTGCATATACATCTTTAAAATCTACATCTTGAGCATATTGTTCAATGTAACTTTCATGCATTATTGAGTTATTCTTAGGTATAATAGATGCATTTATGATTGGTCTTGATAACATGTCTGCAACCTTATTGTGTATGCCCTTCTTATATCTGATGACAAGATGAACTTTTTGTAGAAAACCCATCCACCTATAATGTCTTGATCATTGCAATTTAGTTTGTGAGTGCAAATATTGAAGTGGTTGATGATCTGTATGTATGATTGTTTCTTTACCCATTAGGTAATGTTTCCACTTTTTCACACTTTGTACTAATGCATACAATTATTTATCATATGTGGGATAATTAACTACTGCAGAAGTAAATGTCTCAAAATGATAGCATATGGGTTTTTCGTGTTGCATCAACACTACAACCATGGCATAGTCACTGGCATCTGCCCCAATATCAAATGGTTGTTGAAGATCTAGCAGTGCTAGTACTAGTTTTGTACTGATTTTCTCTTTTAAGGTGTCAAAGGCTTTCTATTGTTTGCTTCCCCACTTAAACACCTGTTTCAATCCTGTTAAAGCATGTAATGGAGATGCAATCAAAGAAAAGTTAGTAATAAAATTTCTCCAGTATTGTGCTGCCGCTAGGAAACTCCTAACCTCTGTAACAGATTTGGGTTCAGGCCAATTCACAATGACTTCAACCTTAGAGGGATCTATCTTCAATTCACCACCCCTACAATATAACCCAAACAATTTAAAAATATTCTACCAAATTCACATTTTGACAGTTTTACATAGATATTTCCTCTTTTTAAAACATCTAAAGTCTGCTTCACATGCTTTACATGATCTTCCCATGTCTTACTAAAAACAAGAATGTCATCTAAATAAACAATTACAAAATCATCAATAAAGGGTCTAAGTACATCATTCATGACTCTCATAAATGTAGCAGAAGCATTAGTTAAGCCAAAAGGCATAACCAACCATTCATAAAGTCCTTGCTTTGTCTTGAAAGCAGTCTTCCATGCATCCTGTTCTGCAACTCTAAACTGATGATAACCACTTCGCAAGTCTAACTTAGAAAAGTAAAGTGCTTCTTTCAGCTGATCTAATAAATCATCAATACGAGGAAGAGGATAACAATTCTTGATCGTTATTTTATTTAGTGCTCTATAATCAATGCACATTCTCCACGAACCATCTTTCTTTCTCACCAGCACGATTGGAGATCCACATGGTGATGTGCTTGGTCGTATAAACCCCTTATCGAGCAACTCCTGTACCTACTTCTTTATCTCTGCATTCTCTAAAGCTGACAACCTGTACATTCTAATGTTAGGTAATGGAGCATCTTGCTGCAAATAAATATCATGTACTATTTCTCGCTTGGGTGGCAGACATTTTGGTTCTTGAAATAGAACATCATACTCTGAAACAACTTTAACTAAATCGGCTTATTGTTTAGAATCAGAGCCTTCAAATGCATTGGATTTTTCAAGATCCTTCGCCTTTACAACCATTAGTAAAAATGATCTAGTTATGAGATCTAAGACAATTAATAAGGTATTACAGACTCATGTGCTTGGATGTGCCTATGTTATTTTATGCAATGGATCGATAAGATTGTGAAATACACAGACAATGAAGCAGTAAAAGACTATAATAGACAAACACATAAAATCATAGCAATTTTAATAAGGGGTTCACCCAATACTCCTTGGCTACATCTCCTGGTCCAACCTTCAATGGCGGCCTCTCTATTATGGCTTCAAGTAGAGTTTTTACAACAGCATGAGCTCAATTTGAGACTCACTACACAACAGATATAACAACAAGAGTTTTCTTGAACCTCTCAAGCCTTCTCTGAGTACACAGACTCCCTTAATCACTCTTTATCTTTGTATTAGCTCTGTCTCAGCACTGCCTACTCTGTGTTCTATTTGCGATGGCTTTAAAGCCAAAACTGTGTTACATGTTCGTTTCAGCTTCTCATCTTTCAGTCTCCCTGACCTCTATCCACTCAGACCCCTTTCTAAGCGTTATCAATAATTGCTAAATGCTCCTAAGGATGGTGGCCACCTATATTGTAATAGAATGGTTATCGAGCCTTTGAAATCCTTTGGAATGCCCAAAAATGATTGTTTTCTGTTTTATGCAGAGAACACTGCAACACTGTGAAATTCCACCAAAACACTGCTTATTTCGGACTTCAAAAGTCCTTAAATCTGGTCTATTCCTCCATCGGGTTCGTCCTCATCACTATCGCAAGTTGCTTCGGCCTTACTCCCGTGCATTTTTAAAAATACTTTAAAACTACGAAAAATGCATTAAAAATGGCTTATGGCAGATCTGAAATAATATATAATAGCCTTAAGGAACCCTTTCGGGTCTAGCTAATCACATTGGTGTTTCACCCCTTGTATTTTGTTTAATAAATGATATACATAAAACACATTGAGAATGCCTTTTCTGCGGATCTCAAATCTTATGAAATAATATTTATAAAACCATCGGGTCTAGTTCATCGAATCACAAATGTGTATGTGTACATGCCCGCTCCTCTGTGTAGCCCCGATTGCAATATCGTTATGCGATTGATCACAATCGCACATCGCGGTAACCCTGGGTCATTGTAAGCGCTCTTGTAATCTCCGATAACGATCCTGCAATGCAACATGGACCATCGATTTGCATGCTTGATCAACGGTCCTAGTTGACTCCACCGGTCATCGTCGCAAGTGTTATGTAGTCTCCGCCGATATCCGCTGATTGCAATTCACTGATCAGACCTGGACCGTTGATCAACCAGATCTGACAGCTACTGTGCATTCAATCGTTCAGACCTCTGATACTCGGTTTTTTGTTGTTTTCACGTGTTTTTGGCTCCCAATTGCGTTTTCCATTGTTTTGTGAATGTTCGATTATGCGATAATTTTGATCTTCAGCATGATTTTAAAAGGTTTTGAAGACTTAGACTGCATTATAGGATCCATTTGGATCATGCCTTCCCACTGAAAAAGGATTTTAGACCACCAAAAGTTGGTTTTCAAGAATTGCTCAAGTGAGGATACAACTATCTCACTTGCCCAATCTCTATCCATTTTGCACTACTATATTTTGAACCTTTGAGCCCGATCCTAAGGTACTCAACATCCCCTCTGCGCATGGTTCTCACCTTCCTGTCCAGAACTGTATCTTCCTGTAGCTCATTGAGATATTCAGGCAACAAATCATCAATGGAAGGCAATTGACTTTGATCTTCAGGATCTTCAATTAATGAAGGTTCAAACGGTCTTAAATTTTCTGCATTTACCACTAAATAGATGTGCATGTAAGCTGGCAAATCAAGGTAGAAATAATTCTCACCAATTTTCTCAAGTACCTTAAAAGGCCCATACCTTATTGGCTTCAGCTTCTTTCCTTCACCTTGCATTCTATCATTTCTAATATGCAGCAAGACTTGATCACCAACTTGGAAGCTGTGCTCCACCCGATGCTTATCATGCCTTGCCTTGTACTTGGCTTGGCCCTTTTCCAGCTGTTCTTGGTCTTGCACTGCTTGGTGAATTTCTTGGATCTGTTCAATGAACGTGGTTGCTTTGTCCACATCGCGTGTCTATCAACTTCTATGTCTTTT
The DNA here is from genome assembly GCA_000404065.3 of Pinus taeda. Classification (NCBI taxonomy): domain Eukaryota; kingdom Viridiplantae; phylum Streptophyta; class Pinopsida; order Pinales; family Pinaceae; genus Pinus; species Pinus taeda. The sequence goes on along the minus strand of APFE030837780.1, from coordinate 479,738 downwards.
TCAAAGACAAATTCCAAGGGAGACCTTGGTATAAAACCAAAACAGGTCTCAAAAGGAGATCTCCGTGTAGAAGAATGTTTAGCACAGTTGTAAGCATGTTGCACATAACATAAATGTTCATCCCAAAGCTTGGGATGCTTATTGCAATAACCCTGAGCAATTGGATCACTGTCTTGTTGACTAACTCTATTTGGCCATCTGTTTGTGGATGAAAGGTTGTGCTTTTCTTCAATCTTGTGTCCATTAGTTCCTAGAGACTTGACCAAAACTTCCCAACAAATCGGGAATCTCAATCAGATACTATGGAAGTGGGTAACCCAAAATGCACCCAGACATGCTGAAATAACAACTTCGTTATTTGTTTAGTTGTAATCTGCTTGTTACAAGGTATTAAAATACACATTTTGCTGAACATATCCACAATAACAAATAAATAATCATGACCTTTTCTAGATTTTGGCAGTCCCCCAACAAATTCCATGGAAACACTTTCCCAAGGATGAGAAGGAACTGGAAGTGGAGTGTACAAGCCTAATTTTCTATTGCTGGGCTTGCTTTTAGCATACATGATACAACCTTTAATGTATCTAGAAACTGTTTCATGCATTTTTTGCCAATAGCAGAATCTTTACAGATGTGCAATTGTTTTACTTACACCAAAATGACCTGATATCAGAGAAGTATGTGTTTCCCTAATTATGTTAACTCTTTCGATTTGTGGAATGCAGAGCTTTCCCAAATGATGCAAGAGTTGGTCCTTAACATAATAATCCAATTATTCTATTTGTTTTCCATGACTTAAAGTTGCATATACATCTTTAAAACCTATATCTTGAGCATATTGTTCAATGTAGCTTTCATGCATTACAGGGTTATGCTTAAGTATAGTATATGCATTTATAATTAGTCTAGACAACATATTTGCAACTTTATTGTGTATTCCCTTTTTATATCTGATGACTAAATGAAACTGTTGCAGGAAACCCATCCACCTATAATGTCTTGATTTCTGCAATTTAGTTTGTGAGTGCAAATACTGAAGTGGCTGATGATTAGTATGTATAATTGTTTCTTTTCCCATTAAGTAATGTTTCCACTTTTTCACACTTTGGACTAATGCATACAATTCTTTATGATATGTAGGATAATTAACTACTGCATAATTAAAAGTCTCATAATGGTAGCATATGGGTTTACCATGTTGTGTCAACATTGCTCCCCTGGCATAGTCACTGGCATCTGTTTCAATCTCAAATGGTTGTTGAAGATTTGGCAATGCTAGTGCTGGTGTTGTACTAATTTTTTCTTTCAAGGTGTCGAAGGCTTTCTGTTGTTTGCCTCTCCACTGAAACACCTTGTTCAATCCTGTCAAAGCATGTAAGGGAGCTTCAATTAAGGAAAAGTTAGCAATAAAGTTTCTCCAATATTGTGTTGCTCCTAAGAAGCTTCTAACTTCTGTAGTAGACTTGGGTTTAGGCCAGTTTACAATGACTGCCACTTTAGAGGGATCTATCTTCAATTCACTACCCCTACAATATGACCCAAAAAATTCAAATATATTTTGCCAAATTCACACTTTGATAATTTAACATAGAGATTTTTTTTTTTCAAAACATCTAGGGTCTGCTTTACATGCTTCAAATGTTCTTCCCATGTTTTACTAAATACAAGAATGTCATCTAAATATACAATTACAAAATCATCAATAAAAGGCCTGAGTACATCATTGATAACTCTCATGAAAGTAGCAGGATCATTATTCAAGCCAAAAGGCATAACTAGCCATTCATACAACCCTTACTTTGTTTTGAAAGCAGTCTTCCATGCATCTTGCTCTACTACTCTGACCTGATGATAACCACTATGCAAGTCCAACTTGGAAAAGTAAACAGCTTCTTTCAACTAATCTAAGAGATCATCTATGCAAGGAAGGGGATAACGATTCTTGATTGTTATTTTATTCAGTGCTCTATAATCAATGCACATCCTCCATGAACCATCTTTCTTTCTCACCAACACAATTGGAGATCTGCATGGTGATTTGCTTGGTCTTATGAACCCTTTCTCGAGCAGATCCTATACCTACTTCTTGATCTTTGCATTCTCTAAAGCGGATAACCATTTATACATATGGTTGTGATTGTTGTTTCATCACCTGAGTCTGACCCCAAATATTTCTATATAGCAGCAACAGTCTTCTTCTTCTTGCCATCGAACTTCTTGGGTTTCAGCTCTGGATGCAAAGACCAACAATGTTCATCATCATGTCCATCCTTCTTGCAGTGAGTGAGGAAGGTTTGGCCTTTTTTACAGCATTTGCCTTCCTCTCTTTCCATTTATGCTTCCTCTTTTCCTTGTTCTTGCTTGCAGTGGGTTTTGATGATCCCCCAATCTCTACGTCCACATTCTTGCATCTAGCCTTTAGATTTGTAGCCTGAACAGATACCTCATCTATGCTAGTAGGGTTAAACATGAGAATGGTGTGCCTCAAATAGCTATGTAGACCACTTATATACTTCAGCAAAGTTTTAGGTGAGTCTAAATAAATGTGTAGGATCAAAGCTCTTTTTCTAAATTCTTCGGTATCGCTTTGTACACTTTGCCCTTTTAATTGGCGAAGAGTTTGCTAACTCATCATAGCTTGCTACATATAAGCTAGTGGATAAAATTGTTTTTTAATTGTAGAAACAAATTCACTCCAGAAAGAAAGAATTTTACCATGCTTCTTCAAGTCAGCTTGTGTCCTGCCTTCCCACCATACCAAGGCAGTTCCTCCAAGGCATAGGCTGGCCAACTGAATTTTACTCCTGTCTGAATCAATATTCTGCACCCTACAATACATATAAATCTGTCTAATCCAGTTATCTAGCTTTTCAGCGTTTAATTCTCCATCATATATTGGCAAATCAAACTTAACACCTAATTTAATCAAAGATGTTTTCTTCCTTTTATTTTTAGGACTATCAGGAGGTGTAGGAAGCTTTTATCCTTTCCCTTTGCCTTCTAGGGCATCTAGAAGAGGTTATTCAACTCCTTTATATTGTTTGGAGGTTGAAGTGCTTTCTCCTCATCCTTTCTTGAATTCTTGATACATTTATTCTACCATGGCTCTCATGGTCATGAAACTTTCCATGAATTGAGATTCTGATTCCATATGAGTTTCTTTTGCCATGCTTCTTCTCAGATAGACTTTCCCAATTTCTGGGTTAGCCTCAACCAATTCTCCTTCTCCTGATTTATGTTTTGAGCTAGTTAGCATTCACAAACGGTCCAGCACAAGCTTGTCTAACCTTAGCAAACCAAGAGCTCTGATACCACTTGATCTAGTTATGAGATCTAAGACAATTAATAAGGTATTACAGACTCATGTGCCTTGATATGCCTATGTTATTTTATGCAATGGATCGATAAGATTGTGAAATACACAGAAAATGAAGCAGTAAAAGACTATAATAGACAAACACATAAAAGCACAACAAGTTTAATAAGGAGTTCACCCAATACTCCTGGGCTACATCTCCTAGTCCAACCTTTAGTGGTGGCCTTTCTATTACACAGTATGAGCTCAATTTGAGACTCAATACACAATAGATATAACAGTAAGAGTTTGCTTGAACCTCTCAAGCATTCTCTGAGTATAGAGACTCTCTTAATCAGTCTCTGTCTCTATATTAGCTCTGTCACGGCAATGCCTGCTCTGTCTTCTGTTTCCTATGGCTTTAAAGCCAAAACTGTGTTGCTTGTTCATTTCAGCTTCTCGACTTTCAGTCTCCCCGTCCTCTATCTGCTCAGACCCCTTTCTAAGCATTAGAAATCATTGCTAAACGCTTCTAAGGATGGTAGCCACCTATACTGTAAAGTAATGGTTATCGGGCCTCTGAAATCCTTTGGAATGCCCAAAAACGATCATTTTCTATTTTACACAGAGAACGCTACAACACTATGAAATTTCACCAAAACACTGCTTATTTCAGACTTCAAAAGTCCTTAAAGCTGGTCTATTCCTCTATCGGGTCCATCCTCATCGCTATCACAAGTTGTTCGGCCTTGATCCTGTGTATTTTTAAAAATACGTTAAAACTGTGAAAATGCTTAAAAATGGCTTATGACAGATCTGAAATAATATATAATAGCCTTAAGGAACCCTTTCGGGTCCGGCTTATCGCATCAGTGTTTCATCCCTTGTATTTCATTTAATAAAATAAATACACAAAATACATTAAGAATTCCTTTTCTGAAGATCTCAAATCTTACGAAATAATATTTATAAAACTGTAGAGTCCGGTTCATCGGATCACAGATGTGTATGTGTACATGCTCGCTCCTCTGTGTAGCCCTGATTGCGATATCATGATGTGATTGATCACAATCGCACATCGCGGTAACCCTGGGCCATTGTAAGCGCTCTTGTAATCTCTGATAGCGATCTTGCGATGCAACATGGGTCGTCGATCTGCATGCTTGATTAACTATCCTAGTTGACTTCGTCGGTCACCATCGTAAGTGTTATGTAGCCTATGCTGATATCCACTGATTGCCACCGTCGATTGCGATTCATCGATCAGATCTAGACCACTGATCGGCTAGATCTGACGGCTACTATGCATTCACTCATTCAGACCCTCGATTCTCTGTTTTTCGCTGTTTTCATGTGTTTTTGGCTCCCAATTACATTTTCTGCTATTTTGTGAAGGTTCGATTATGCGATAATTTTGATCTTCGGCATGATTTTAAAAGATTTTGAAGACTTAGAGAGCATTCTAGGATCCATTTGGATCAAAAAATTGTTTACTTGAATTCACAATTCTTTTCATTTGTCCTGAGTTTATGAGAGAATAGTTATCTTTGAGTTTATGAGCTCTTACAATGTATTCTATTCCATTTTTAGTGAGTTGATACTTATTCTCAGCTCTATAGAAAATAGCTTTCCTATCATACAACTATGGACTTCCCAAAACAATACCACATATATCCAATGGAACTATATCTAACTCAACCTCATCTACAAATGTTGATCCAATAGCAAACCTAAGTTTAGATTGTCTCGTTACTTGTAGCTTTGTTTTATCACACACCCAAGCTAATGCATATGGCTTCTCGTGAGGTTTTGTTTGTAATCCCAACTTCTTTACAATTGTTTTAGAAATTAAATTTACTTGTGATCCACTATCAAATAAAGTATCAATCTTATTATGCTTGGAAATCACTCTAATAAGAAAAAGCTCATTTCTTTCCCTCATTATTTTCATTATCAACAGATTGTGCAAAATTATTTGTGGATGCTTTAGAATCTTTACCTTTAATACTTGTGGCTATAACTATTGTTTGATCGCCTGAATCTGATCCCAAGTCCCACTGAATAGCAACAACATTCTTTTTCTTCTTACCACCAAACTTCTTAGGTTTACATTCTGGATGCAAAAACCAGCAATGTGCCTCATCGTGTCCTTCTATCTTGCAATGAGTGCACGAAGGTTTATCCTTCTTTACAGTGTTTACTTTCCTCTCTTCCATTTCAGTTTCTTCTTTTTGTTGCTCTTGCTTACATAATATTTAGATGATCCCCCAATCTTTGGGTTTACATTCTTACCTCTAGCTTCTAGATGTGTGGCTTGAACTGATACATCATCTAAGCTAGTGGGATTAAACATGAGAATAATATGCTTTAAGTAGCTATGAAGACTGCCTATATACTTTAATAAAGTCTTAGGTGAGTCTAATGATATATCTAGAGTTAAAGCTCTCTTTTTGAATTCTTGAGTATAACTTTGTACACTTTGACCCGTCAATTGACGAAGAGTTTGCCAACTCATCATTGCATGCTGCATGTAAGCTAAAGGATAGAATTTCTTTTTGATAGCGGAAACAAATTCATTCCATGTAGAATTGATTTTACCATGTTTTTGTAGATCAGCTTGTGTCTTGCCTTCCCGCCATACTAGTGCAATTCCTCCAAGTCGAAGGCTAGCCAAATGAATCTTCTTCCTTTCTGAATCAACGTTGTATACCCTCCAATATACATCAATTTGTCTTATCCAATTATCTAGCTTTTCTGCGTTGAGTTCTGCATCATAAATTAGCAAATCAAACTTCACCTCTAATTTGATTAAGGAAGTTTTCTTCTTCTTCTTAGAAAAGCTAGAAGATGATGAGGATGATGAAGGTGATGATGGAGGAGATGGTGGAGGAGGCATTTCCCCTTTCCCTTTGCCTTCTAGAGGGGCAACTAGAAAAGGTTCATCTACTCCTTTGTTTGGTTTGGGTGTTGAAGTGCTTTCACCTCGACCCTTCTTAAACTCCAAATACAACTCTTCCACCATGGCTTGGAGTGTCTTAAAACTTTCTATAAATTGAGATTTTGATCCCAATGGAGCTTCTTCTACCATTCTCCTCTGAGAATAGACTCTTCCAATCTCTGGATTAGCCTCAACAAGTTCTTCTTCTCCTAGTCTGAGCTTTAATCTAGTTAGCATTCAAAATCCAACATAAGCTTGTCTAACCTTAATAAAACCAAAACCAAATGCTCTGATGCCACTTGATCCAAAATGGATACTAAATCAAGAAGAAAATGTATTACAGACTCATGTGCAGGAATGCATATATTGTTTAGTGCAATGGATGGAAAAGATTGTGAATAATATAGATATTTAACAATTGGAAAACATAACCATTCAACACATAAACACAGTCAAAATAATGAAAGAGTTCACCTAATCCCCTGGCTACGTCCCCTGGTCCAGCTTCCAGTGTCGGCCTCTATATTATGTCTTCAAGAGCAGAGTTTACAGGTGTGAGCTCAATTAGAGCCATAACACAACAACAATGATATTACATAGGGATTTCACTTGAAAACCTTGAGTCTAAAGAGTGCACAGACTCTCCCTCTTAGTGCCTCTGATAGACTGTTCATAGTTGTGTGTTTCTCTGACTCTCTATCTCCCCTCTGTCTCTGAACTCCGACTTGTCTTTGTTCTGTTATGGGATGGATTTTTAAGCTTATCGACGTTGTCTGTTCGTCTCCATTTCAGGCTCTTTGGCTCCCGATGCTATCCCTTCATCTCCCTGCTGAGCGTTTAAATGATCATTGCAAAATGCTTAAGGCACAGGGCAGCTATTTACAAATAGAAGGTTCTTTGGGCGCACGTGAAAATCCCCGAAAATACACTTTTTGTTCATACACAACAATACATGGAAATACATTGAAAATCAATGAAAAACCCAACCGCAACATTAAAGTCGGACTTCAAATGATATAAAGTCTACCCTATAATCCTCTCGGTTCCACCTTTTATTGCTGTCGCAAGCCCACTGTTGATCTACCTTCAATCCGACGGTTCATATCGAACTTGAAACATCAAGTAGTCCACTCGATCTCCACCGTTGATCCACGATCTTCTAATTCAACAGTTGATAGCCATTTCGGGTGGCATACATGCACGGATATTACCCACCCCAAAAAGTGGTTTTCTCTCTCCTGCGGCGTGCTACGTGTCGGCCAGTGTATGGAATCAGGTGGAGCCTCTCCAATACCACTTACCACCTAAAGACCACCTGAAATACCATTTACCATGGAACTCAAATTATATAAAGTCATATTTATAAACCTTTCGGGTCTCGTGCATATTGCGTAGTCTTTTCGTCATTTCCCTATGTTGTGTTGTGATGCCATTAGTCGCAAATCACATATTGCATGGTCTTTGGACCTGCGGGCTAAGTCCTCCCTTTGGAAAATCTGCGATGCGATGTATAATCTCCATCGTTGATCTACACGCTCGATCAACAATCCACGTTAAGTCATTGGATTGCAACCGCAATTTCCATAAGGTTGCCTCCAATATACTCTGTTGGCCTCTTCTGATGTGATATCCCGATTTAATCTGAGCCATTGATCTGGCCGATCCGACTACTCTGGTGCAATGTTACTTCAACCTTCGCTTTACTTGGGTTTCTGCGATCCTTTAGTGTTTTCCTCTGCGATAGTGTTTTTCGATAGTTAACATATATGAAGACTTAGACTTAGAGGTTTGATACAAGATCCATTTTGGATCATTAGCGTTAACCATTAAATATTATGGTGTTCACATGGAGGGGGCTGGCCCACGGGCTGGCTCACTCCTAACCCCCAATCGTCTAAACATTTAACAACAAATACATTTAGAAACCAATGCTTGTTAAGAAACATAGCGTGAGTGTAATGGTAATGTGTTTGGCTTGTGCAGAGGAGGTTGCAAGGCCAAATCCTAGTGCCTCCATAAAAAATTATTGCACACTGATACTGGTCCTTTGGGGAGGGACACATGGTAGCCTCTAGGCTTGCCACTTGTCCCCTCCTCATAGGACCACCTTCAACCAAACAAAACTTGCCACATCACCGCATCGATAAACCAATAAAAGCATGCCACTTGGCGAATCTAGATAGGCCATTGACCAACCTTGACTTTGTACAGTCACCTGCCATGTCAGCAGTCTGTACTACTGACTGTGCAGTGACTATACATTTTTTTTCAAAATTTCTTCTGTTCGGCAAAGCTATAAGTAGGCTTTATCTTCCTCATACGAACTCTGATTCGAATGAAACAAGTTGCGTTGGGATCATTTTTCTGAGATGGACGTAGTCGTTTAGGTTTCAAATGACTCTGAATACTTTGATTTTTGAGCTAATTTTTGCCCCTAATCCAAATTTCGATTAGCTTGTGCATTACTTTCTAGGCATGGAAGTATGGCAGGGTGATGGGGAGTTGTTTGTGTCTCAAGGAAAGTATGCCAACATGATACTTAGGAGGTTGCACATGGAGAGCTGCAAGCCTATGGAGACTCCTCTAGCTGGTAACTAGAGGAAGGAGGATGCTACTTCAAGGTAAGTAGTGGAAGCTACTATTTATAGGTAGTGTGTGGGTTCACTCATGTACTTGGTGAACACACGACGGGATTTATGCTATGCAGTTAACCAGCTTAGTCAAGCAATGGTTAGGCCTATCAAGCTGTATTGGAAGGCAACAAAGCATGTATTGAGATACCTCAAGGACACTTCTAACATAGTTACCAATCAAACGAGAAAATGACCAAGTACCCATTGTTTTGAGGTAGCAAAAAATCACTCGATTTTAAAAAATGGTGATTCTATAATACACCTTTTTTTTGGAGCATATTTTTTCCACTTTAAATTTTTTTATGTATCAAGTGTGAACATTTTTTTAAATGTTAGTGATTTTCATGTTGATTTTAAAAAGTGTTGATGTAGCATCGACACATTTTTTTTAGAGAGCTTATTTTTGACACTTTAAATTTTTTTATGTATCAAGTATGAACATTTTTTTGTTAGTGATTTTCATCTTGATTTTGGAAAGTGCTCATGAGCATTCAACCCTTTTTGCTTAAAAGGCCTAGTTTTTACACTATAAATTTTCTAATCAATTAAGTGCGGATAATTTTTTTTAAATGTTGGTGATTTTCATATTAGTAATAAAACATAAAAATTAAACAAAAAAAATAAATATGACAAAAAAAATCAAATACAAAAAAATTTATAAAAAAAAAAAAAAAAAAAAAAAAAAAAAAAAAAAAAAAAAATTAAAAAACAAGAACCTATAAAAATGTTAAAAATAAAGCATAAAACATGACAAAAAATAAAAAATACAAAAACATGTTAGGTAATAAAACATAAAAATATACAAAAGAATAAAAACGTAACAAAAATAAAAATAAAAATAAAAAATCATGACAAAAAATTAAAAAAACATAAAACATGTTAGTAATAAAACAAAATAAAAATAAGCCTCAAGGGTTAGCTCAGTTGGTCAAAATCAATGCCTCACCATCAGGAGATCGCAGGGTCCATTCTCCTTGAAGCCCTTGAGGTTAGGCCTAGCTAGTGGGCCACAGGGCTAGATTCCCTTCGAGGTCGATCAATCGAGATTTTTCTGTGGACGTAGCGCCACCCGTTGACCAGGGTGTCTGTCAACCACAACATAAGAA
>APFE030837780.1:435170-469132 GCA_000404065.3 Pinus taeda | reverse complement strand
TTTTTTTTCTATGATGATGATGATGGTGTTTAACATCCACTGAGACTAAATTGGTTTATCAGACCTATAATTTTCTTAGTTCTTAATTGTTTGGCTTCTCGTCTTTCTTGGTGAGATTGGTGCTATAGCTTTCTTTTTTTTCTCTACAATCTTCCAACTTCCTTTATCTTGCATCTCCTTCATCTCGTCTGGTTCTTGGGACATTGGTGTCTTAGCTTCTTGATCTGTTGTGTTCGTCCTTTTGAAGATAGTCAGAGAAGATGTTTGGTTTAGGAGATCTGCTTTGCTGTTAAATGAAGATTTATTTTGTGTGGTATTCAAATACTCATAGCTGTTAATGCTTGAGGGGTTGTCAAGTTCATTGTTTTGCTATTTGATGAGGCTTTCCCCCTGCTTGTTGGTGGGCCCTAGTATTGCAACAATAATGCTGCAACTCCTGCGACTCCCTTCTTTAATTTTATCAACCCGGTAGTTCGTAACAAACTTGGAAGCGACGATGCTGTATGCACAAGTACTAGCTCTTTCCGCAACTGTCACTTGGTCAGCTGGCACAAGTTCGCTAGGGGCTCAAGCCAACTTCTATGAGCTCTAAGAAGAAGCTTGTTAACTGATGGATGGAAGCTAACTCGAAGGAAGCTAATCTGCTTGCGAAAAGAAACTGAAAAGCTGAAAGAAAGCGCAAACCTTAGCAAACCCTAATTTTACCAACTAGTCCTACTGATGCAAGAAAGAGGATGCAAGCTACTGAAAGAGATGCCATTGGCTTTTAGGAAGGTAAAATGCATGTGTCTAAGCTACTTCTATAGTAACATCTGAAAAAAAAAAAACATCTTTTTGTATTTTTGAATAAGTTGTTAGAACTATCATGCATGTGCTTTTAACTGGCTTTTGACTGATTGGTGAGAGGAAATGCTTGGAGGAGGTCGGGAAGGTTCAGAGAGGGCCTAAGGGGTCCTTAACACCCTTCCAGAGAGTTTCACAGAGTTTGGCTATCAAAAAACCTCATTCATGAGCTTCTATAGGAAGTTTGCAGGGGTTCTACAGGGTGTTCTGGAATTTCTACAGGATGTTCTGTGATTTTCTACCGGATGTTCAGAAATGGGATTTTGGAGGATGGATGGAGGGAAAAAGATGATGGAGTGGGTATGGAGGTGAGATAAGAGTGTAAGGAGGTCCAGGGCTTGGAGAATGGAGCTGAAGAGTGATAAGGACGGTTGGATTTGTTCAAGGAGAGATAAGGCAATGCTACACAATAATATGGAAAGTAGGTCAACGTGAGGGAACGTGGCAAAGGTAAGGCAAGGATCTGAAATGGAGGATGAAGCAGGTAGGTTGGATGGAGTATGGGCAAATGGAGAAGTATGATAGGCACTCTGTAAGTTATTTTTCAAATTGAACAAACAAGGACTTGGAGAATCAAAGACCTATCTACGTTAGCCTATTCTAACCTAGATAACAGCAAAGAAATAGAACATAAGTTTATTTGCCATGAAATCAGATGAAATAACTATGCAACTAAGCAATCATAAACCTAAGCATGCCATCAAAACTGAGATCAAGTTAGACAACTAAGAATCCAACACTAATACTTGCATTGTGAAGCAAAGACAATGTTTTTGGTGGCAGCAAAGTCACATTGGTCCCAGCTCATGATTCCACTAAGGGGGAGGTGAGATCCAAGGTGCTTGGTAGCCTTTTTCTAAAGATCTTCCCTGTGATTAACCTATCAAGTAAATCTAAACATGAAAAACCTACTTTAATCACCAAAAGCAATCTAAATCAAAACAAGATTTAAATCTGAATAGTATACTTTATTCTAAGAATGCATCAAAGACACATGAAAGTAAACAAAGGAGGTACTGGGAACTTGAGATGGGCCCAACCCCAAGAGCTACAGCCTCCTAAGAGAGATTAGAGCTGGTGCAAAGCTGGATTCATCTTTATTGATCAAAAGAATAGTTACATTCCAAAAACTGTCCACAAGGAAAACTTGAAAATGTGTTGAAATGCATAGCTAAACTACTGCCTAAAAAATGACTAAAATCGAACCACAAACTAGCTAACTTCTGCCTACAAAGTGACTAACTACCGGCTAACCAAAATGAGGCCCTAAGCCCTCTTATTTATACAAATTGAGAACCCCAACAGTCCTCCTAAACTTTAGGGACTCGGCTGCCCAAAACTTGCAGTTAACAGCAGTCCTACTTGACTTGCTTGGCTGCCCTTGTGATAATTGATTTGGTGGCCCTTGAACTCCGAGCTAATGGTGGAGAATTCGAGGTAAGGGCCCATAAATGAAGGGGACACCTTCCTACAAATCCTCTCCACGAATTTGACTGCCAAGTGCTCATTTAAACCTTTGATTTTGTCTCCAAATTAACCAAAAACACTGCATAAAGCACACATTAGACTTGTTGGCACAATGACTAACCCAATTCAATCTATTAGCATAAATATAATAAAAAACATGCAATAAACTAATGAGAATGGTGGATTAAGTCAAATTAGGAGGTTGAATGAGCCCATATAATTATCCATTTTTGGGGCTCATCACTTGTCTTGAGAGTTGTTTCTTTTGTGCCCAATTTCTTGCAATTCAAAGTTTTCTGGAGAGTATTCTTCCTTGATGTCAGTGTAATGTTCTTTTTGTGCTCCTTCTCACCATGCAGATCTGTGGTGATTCTTTCTAGTAAAATTTTTCTGGGAGGCTTTTGGGCAATTTTTTGCTAAATGGCTTGTCTCAAAGCAGGATCGGCATCTGAAGAGGACACTTTCATAATTGATTTTATGATTCCACACATAGCCTTTACTTATTAAGTTTATTTCAGCTAGGAATCCAGCACTGAAGTCCATTTCCACACAAATGCGTGCACAGGTGGTTCTGGCATATTCGCCTATTTCTGGGCATCTGCAGTAAAATTTCCCAATTGCATTTGCAATGGATTTTAGCAAGGGGAGATTCCAAAGGTGCAAGGGTAGGTTTGGCAATCTCACCCAAACTGGTGCTGAGGTTATGACTGTTGTTAAGGGATCAAATGATGGGTTCCATGGCTTCATGAATAGGCCTGATTTTTCCCAAAACCAATGGCTGAAATCTAGAATACATTGTCTGCTTTCAGGGTTTTCAAAATCTACTATAAAGGAACCCCTAGCACAGGGGTAGATATTAGTTACATTAGAAATGACAGGTTTCCATACCTCCAAGATCCAACTGTGGAGAGTTGTCAGCTGTAGCCAAAAACCATTGAACTAGCAGATTAGGGCACGCTCAGAAAAGTTCAAAGCCTCATCGAGTGAGGCCTTGACCACCTGGACAAAGTGAGTTGGGGTTTCACTGACGATATGGGTAGAAGCTTGCCCCCTAGAGGCTGACGAAACTGAGCCAACAACTATCTTCGCGAAGCTGGGATCCATCTGGATCAAAGCCGATCGATGATTCCCAAGCTTATGTATGTCTGTGCGGAAGAATGAAAAATTCATGTGGAAGAATGTGAATTGTTGACGTGATAACTCCCATAAATGTACTCACGACTCCTCAAGAGAATTTGATCCTGCGGCCAAGAGATATGCTAGGAATTAATTCAATGCTGAAGGCTTTCACATTCCCTCCAGATCAAAACGGATAATCCATCTAAAGAAATTCACTCTAGCTGCAAATAACACCCAAGGAAATTCATATAAATGGCAAGGATCCTTCAAAACTTGCGGTGAGGAAAACCAACGTCCAGAAACAAAGACAATCCTCAGGGAATAGATCAATCCGCCCTAGAGAAACCTTGGTCTTGCTAGTAAAAAGACAATGGCTCTTGAAATCTACTTTTAATCAGCTAGAGCCCTAACTCTCCAAGAGAGAAACAAAAGTTTTTAAAATAATTCGATTTGGATTATTTCAAGCTTGAATCAAATTACAGGTCTTTGCAGAATCAAACTTGAAATAGCTAGAAGCCCTTTGGAAAATTACGATTTAACAATAAAAGTAACCCCAAACCCCTGCGGCTAGGGTAACCAATGCTTTTTGAGGCTGCGCTTGCTCCAAAGAATCTTCTCTCAAATATTGACGTGCCACAGAAGATTGCAAATAACGTGAAACCCTGAGAAAAATCTATCTTGAGATATTGACGTGTGACATAAGAAATAGAGAAATGCAAATCCAGCAGATTCAAAATGCGAATCCAGAAGATCCACGTAAGTTTCCAGATATTCTTAACGTGAAACCCCTAATCTAGTCCCATGTATGTATAAATTTTGAACTAGTTCACAATACTTGATAGAAGTACATCTAAAGATGCATTCCAGCAGCTTGATACAATTTACCATTAGATCAATATCAAGATATGGGTGATCACGGTTTCAGGCGATAGAAAATCTCCATAATATTTAGAAATTAGTAAACTCTGTGCTTCCAATGTTCATTTTAAAGATCCCGATAATTCCATAATGTTCTCAGTCGATCACCACAAAGAATTAAAGGGCATATGAAAACTTTGAATCATAGTTGAAAAATCTATCTTGAGATATTGACGTGCCATAGAAGAAACAGAGAAATGTGAATCTAGAAGATCAAAAATGCGTATCCAGAGTAAATTTTGGGATTTTTAGGCTTGAGTATCCATTTTGAGGTAATAGTTCTCGTTTGATCGGTAACTATGTTTTCTCAGTATGGATTGTGGTATAGACAAACAGATGGAGTGAAGCTTCAATGCTTCACCGATGCAGATTGGGCAGGGAGTCCATCCGACCGAAAAAAGCACATCAAGAGGGATTTTCTGTATTGGGTCAACGACAGTTTCTTGGTACATCAGGAAACAAATATCATTTACACCCAGTTCGGTAGAGGTAGATTACATGGCTACAAGTTAAGTAGCATGTGAGGCCATATGGATGAGGAAGATCTTGGTTGGTTTGTTTGGTCAGCAGATGGATCTGACAGTGATTTACTGTGATAATCAAAGTTGTATCAAACTCTCTGAAAATCCAATTTTTCATGATGGGTCCAAGCACATTGATATCTGATATCATCATCTACGAGATTTATGTATTCAGGCGCATCATGATGTTCGAGTACATTCCCACATAAGAGCAAGATGCTGACATTTTGACAAAGGCATTGTTAAGATGTAAATTCGAGTTTCACAGAGACAAGATCAAGGTAGCAGATAATCGCTTTCTTGTTGAAAAGGAGTGTTGAGAAATGGCAACAAGAAATTCCAGATTAATTTGTCCTTGAATTAAAATTGAATTTTATTCTCATAGCAACTTGTAAATAGTTAATGAAGTTTAATTAACTTAACTAGCTTAGGAATTTCGAGTTGGAAGTCTTTATGTAGTCATGTATATGCTCTCCCTAAATTTTAGGGGTCCACGATGAGTTTATTTGAGTTGTAATTATATTAACTCAATTTACTTAGTTATGGTCAGTTAAATTAGTTATAACTATTTGTGGAACTAATAAAGGACTAACAGTGAGTTGATGGACTGGTGCATCCACAAGTGTTACTCCAGTTCACTAATGATTCCCTCATGAATAACTCATGCATGTAAGTTCAGAGAAAGACATAGTTGAGCCTAGAGTTCAGGGACAATGTACTATCAGTTGTATGATTTACTGAATTGTAAATATCATGCAGGCAATCACGAAAACCACCTAATTTATGATTACGATATTTTGAAAACATGAATTCCCTATAAATATGAGCTATTCATCCTAGGAATTGTGCAAGAGATTAGAGGCCTAGCAAGTAGTGGAAATTGGGTAAGTGTTGTCTAATAACAGCGTTTTGAGGTAGAGAGTTGATCATACTTGTGTGGAATTGTTCTAGTGAGAACAAGCTTTGTATCTTCACCCATATTTCTAATTTAATGCAATACAGATAGACGAGGTTTTGAGCAGTGGCTTTCCCCAAGGAACCTTATTATGTTATGTGCCATTGATTTGTTTTCTTCTTGTTCGTATTGTTTTCATCGATCTATTGGCTTTCCCCAATAAATCTTATTGTGTTATGTGCCATTGATTTGTCTTCTTCTTGTTCATATTATTTTCATCAATCTATTGGCTTTCCCCAAGAAATTTTATTGTGTTATGCGCCATTGATTTGTCTTCTTCTTGTTCATATTGTTTTCATTGATCTATTGGTTTTCGTTAGTTGAAAGTAAAAGTAGGACAAAGTAGAAGTAGATTTTTGTCCTGTGCTTTAGTAAATTGCATGAACTTGTGAATCTAAAAGAAATTCTACGTATTAGTTTTCAATTACTTTTCGCATAAGAAGCTAGCACTAAACAAGAACGCTGCATATTACACTTGTTTTTATTTTATAATTACAAAATTTTCAATTCATATAACAATATTAAAAAATATAAAAGAAAAAAATTATTAATTTTAACATTTACTTTTGTTTTATAATTAAACAAAATTTTTCTTTTATTTTAATTAATATTTTTAGCAACTAATAATTTAATGTGAATTAAAAAATCTCATATTTAATTCATGTTTTTGTATTTAAAACCTATATTACACCAATATGAAACTTCAGTGTCTTCAAAAACCCGAGAAAAACCTAACTTTACCATCTTTAAAGACCCCACAAGTGAGGACCCATATCAATTTTTTCAGGAGAAAAAGATGAATATTTGTATTATATAAGTCAAAAATTCGGTACATGCTGAGAATGAGTATATAACAGGACAGCTGATACTTTCCAGCTAGTGAAACAACATAGAAATATATCAGAAAACAAGATTGTTTTCTTTATGAAATTCTGGACAAAAACTAGATTTAGAGTCTCTTTAATATTGTAAGACAGTTGAAAAAAGTAGAGAGATAATCTTTTTGACAGGATAAAAAAATGGATTGGATGCAAGAGATCAAAATAAACAAACATGCTAGATGAGTAGCTACAATATGCTGGGCATTTTGAAAGGATGTGGGCAGTATGTAAAGGAGTCCACAGTGATGCTCAGGTGCCACATACCTGGAGAGGATAGCAAACCTTTTTTTGAAAGATCATCGGCCTCCAAATTTTGCAAGCGCCTGATATGGGATATAGGAAAACGAGTTGGTTCCAAAGATAAGCAATTATGTTCATCCACCCCATAAGAGAGTCACTATTAATAGATAGTTTTCCAGTAACATGCTCTATAATGACTTTTGAGTCTCCATAAATATGAATTGAGCCAATTCCCAGAAAGGTGCAGAAGATGAGAAATCCATGGAGGGCCATTGCCTCGGCTCGATTGTTCATTCCCATTCCTCCATTCCAGTAGATGTAGTAACTTTGTTCCTTTGCTAAGTGTATATATACTCCGCAGCCGCATATTCCTTTCTTTGATGCTCCTTCGAAATGCGCCCGGGGAGTGGAGAGATTGTCTGTTGCTAATTTTTGTTGATATTTTGGCTGCTTGGGAGAAACCGGAAGGATAGTAGAATAAACAGGAAGAATTTTGTCATATATGATACCGAAATCCTCCCTCCCATTTTCAAAATTTTTTTTATTTCTCCATTTCCAGACAAACCAGAAAACTAATAGAGGTATAGGTCTCCATTCGATTTTTTGGGCGCTCCACCAGTGAAAGGCCTCCGTTATAGTGGCGGGAGAGAAGATAGCAAAACCGAAATGAAGTGCCAGCCAATTCCAAAGATTCCAAGTGATATGACCATTTAGGAACATATGATAATTGTCTTCTGTATCCGCAAAGCAAATAGAGCAAATAGTTGGCCCTTGCCAGTTTCTTTTTTGCAAATTAGTCCAAGTGAGGTTCTTATCATGAAAAACTAACCATGCAGATAACGTGATCTTGAGAGGAACACCAGTTTTCCATAAGGACACAGGGAAAATACTACGGGAGGCATCCATTTGATTTGCAATCATGGAAAGATAAATATCCTTGACCTGTACATTTGATTTTCCATCCTTTATCTGTAAAACAATGTTGTCATTCACTTCAGACTTGTATAAACCTGCTAATTTCATATCCTAGATTATCTTATTCCAATTATCGGTTAGATAAGCATCTAGCCCCAGCTCACTTGCTGTTTTCCACGTGGGAATAGATCCCTGCCATCTGTGTATTACCTGTGCCCAAAAGAACAGTCCTTTTTGATGAAGGGCTGTGAGGAGATGTTGAGGGAATGGAGAGTCTGACTGTACTCCCGAAATAGGATCGATACCAATTAATATGTTATTGCCAGATTGAAATTTTCATAACATTCTCTTAAAGAAGAATTGTGTTACCTTTGTAAGACTTCTCCATATGACCGATCCTTGACTTCTTCCAAAACTTTTGGTCCTGTATCAACATAGAATGTCTTTGTTTCGGAGATATTTTGTTTTCACTGCAGCACTCTATAGATTGTCCCCAAAGACAGCTCTCCACAAGATTTTGCAAAGAAAGGCCATACCAAAAATTCATAGATGCATGATGCCCCAACCCCCCATTTTCTTTGGAAGGGTTAAGTATTTTAAGTTAGTGAGATGGTATTTGTGCTTTTCTTTATTCCCTCCCCATGTAAAACTGGCCATCAAACTGTTTAATCTATTTATGATAGCTGAAGGCAAATAATAAAGTTGTGCCCAATAGACGGATAATTGGGTGAGCACAGATTGGGTAAGGATCAATCTGCCCGCCACTGATAAGCACCTATATTCCCATCCCGAAATCAACTTATAAAATTTGTTTGTGATCCAAGTCCAGTCGCTAATGGAATATGCCGAGGGTTTATGATTGAAGCCTAGATATTTCATACCCTCCATTATGGGAGCAACCTGAATCCCGAACAGCTGTGAGACGTATTCCATATCATTCAAATCCACATTTCCATAATGTAATACAGATTTTCCTTTGTTTATGCATAAACCAGTTGATTTTTGAAAAGAGCAAAAAATCCCGTGCAGACAGTCCCAATATCATCGACAGAGCATAGCAAAGAGGAGGATGTCATCCACGAAGAGGTTATGGGAGATGAAACATCCCTTAGAAATATCCAGCGGGCCAATGCGCCCCATGTCCACAACATTTTTCAGGTGGAGACTTAGAGTATCCATAACCAAAATGAATAACAGGGGAGACAGGGCGCATCCTTGACGTAGACCTCTTTCCGCCGAGAAAAAATGAGATGGGCATCCATTGATGAGAATTGCAAAGTTCACGCCTTCCACGCATGCCATTATCCATCTCGTACAATGATCATTGAGACCGATCTTTATGAGGAGACACCTCAGGTAGCCCCAATATATGCAATCGTAGGCTTTCCTGAGATCTATTTTTAGGATAGCCGCAACAAGCTTTTTTGTGTCCATAGAGTGTAGGGCTTCTTGAGCAATAGCCACCGCGTCAATAATATTCCTGCCATTCAGAAAACCATGTTGTTCTTTTGTGAGATATAGAGAAAGCTTTCCACGGATCCTTTCAGCAATTAATTTAGAGATGATTTTGTATAGGGTGTTGCATAAAGATATAGGATGGAAATCAACAAATGATAGAGAATCCCTTTTTTTAGGAATCAAGGCTATGTAGGTAGATGTAAGGATATGATTTATCTTGCCCTTTTTCCTTGATTCTTCCACCATTCCTAAAATATAATCTTTCATCATGTCAAAAACATAGATGAAAATATCAATGGTCCACCCGTTTGGACCAGGACACTTGTCTTTCTTGAAAGACTTCAAGACTGTTAACAATTCATCCTCCGTAACAGCTGCAAATATTCTATTGTTTTCTTCTTCGTCAAACATCACAGGAAAAGGATCGATACCCCACATGATGTCGGCTATCTCTCTGGTGTCCTCTTTTTTATATGTTGTTTTAAAATGTTTTACTGCTTCTTTAGATATTGCCTCCTGTGAGTGTACAGTACTGCCATCCTTGCACTTTATGTTCCAAATAGCATTTGTAGCCCTCCTTTTGTTCGCGAACCGGTGAAAAAACTTAGTGTTTTTGTGACCTTCCATAAGCCAAGTTGCACGACTCTTTAAATGCCAGGTCCTTTCTTCAATGGAAAGCAGCCGCTGTTTTTTTTTCTCTAGTTCGCATAACCGAGCCCGCATACTCCAAGTTAAGGGACGGGACGCCATACATTTTGCTATGTCTTCTTGTTCTTTTTTGATCTCTTGTATTTCCAGATGATTGGATACTTTTTTCTGATACTGCCATTCTTTGACTTTTGTCTTGAGACGGTTCATCTTATCAATTAGTTTCTCTGACAAAGAACTTCTATAATTTATATCGATGGCATGCCACGTTTCCCGGATCATGTTATTGAATGCTTCATCCTCAAGCCATATTCTATTGAATTTGAAAGGGTAATGCATCCCCAGTTGCTGTACATTTAATATGAGAGATATCGGACGGTGATCCGAGATAAAAATAGGGTGGATAAGGGAGCACGGGGTCCCATATTTTCCAATGAGGTTTTCATGCATAATAAACCTATCCAATCTTTTTGCTATGTAAGCATCTCCCGATCTTCCGTTATCCCATGTAGGAGAAATAGTTTTTGGACACACATCAACCAGATTATGTTGTAGCATAGCCTCTCAAATATTCTCACCAATCTGGTCAGCCTTATTCGCCCTGCCCCAAACCTCATCAAGTCCCATGGTACAATTAAGATCACCTGCTATAATAAGCGACTCGATCTCCATAATCCCTGATGAAAGGAAAACATTCCAGAAAGTTGCTCTCTCTTTATAGGGAGCATATACATTTATAATGTGGAAATATTCAGCACTACCTCTCTGTTTAGCTGAAACCAATATTCCTCCAAGGCAACGGAACGTGGCAACAGATATCCATGCCGGGTCCCATAATACTGCCAAGCCTCCCGAGAGGCCATTCGCTTCAGTAGCTACCATATACCAGGTTGGCAACATGCGCCTAAAAAAGGAGAGGGAGTCCTGTCTGTCGTGCATGGTCTCCTGTATTAAGATCATCCTGAAAGAAGAGGACATAAAAAAATCTTTTAGAGCAAGGAATTTCGGGTCAGCTCCAAGACCCCTTATATTGAAAGAAAGGATGTTCATCATCTTTCAATTTTTTTGGGCAAGCTTGCTCTAAGACACCCGCATTCCGAAAGATCTGTAATAGGGATATCAACCAAGGAGGAGTCCATGATGTTTACATTTGAAAAACTCTTTCGCCCCTTGAAATGCCGACTTCCCCTATTGTTAATTCGGCGGACAGTGATGTTTTTCACCGAATTTGGGCTAATGATGGGGGAAGTTGGTTTTCGAGGCTTATCAATAGTGAGAGGCACTAGGTGAAGAGACTCCCTCTGTAAGAGCAAATCCAAATTGCCATCCAGGGAGTTTGTGGGGGATGATTTAGGATAAGGAGGGGAAGAGTGTGAGATCATGGGGGCCTTTCCTTTAGAGTTCAGGGAGATGATCGGGGTCTGATGCTAGATGAGAGGAGAGGATAGCTTGTCTGGAGCGCGGCCCGAGCGCGGAGGAGAAGATGATGTCGACGGGATATCGATGAAGTTTAAGGATTCCTTCATGATGGGGGGAGGTGATATAATGGGGATATCCAAAGGCAGTTCAGATGGCAGTGGTTGGGAGGATATAATGTTGTTATCTGAGGAGGATAAAAACCCCATCGAGTTCAATCTCTGAATATTAAAGAAGGAAGATTTATGAGCCCTAGGGGAAAGGAAAGGCCGAAAGAGGGTCGCCCCCGATCAATTCGGGGAGGAGGAAACCAGGCGAGAGTGAGACGGGGAGATTTTTGCAATAGGGGAATGGATATTAAAAAAGGCATTTCTTCATCATCGGATCCTGTCATAGAAGCCTTTTCCAGGAACTTCTGGACCACCCTGTGGTTCTTTTGTCCCTTCTTTTCCTTTTTTTGCTGCGAACAATTATGCTTGAGATGTCCTGTTTTATGACAGAGGGAGCACCTGAAGGGTACACCCCAGTGATCGAGTCTTTGACAGGTCGATAGAGTGCCCCAAAACAGATCAAGGTGCTCCAGAAAACCCCCCCTATACTCCTTCTCAACTAGGATCCAAGCAACCCTTTTATCTTTAGCACCCAGACACCCAGGGTCGACGAAGACGAACTTCCTGATAGCATTACCAATACTTTCTAAAGATTCCCTAATCCACAATTCAATCGGGAGAGCTGGTAACTTCACCCATATGAAATTATTCTGAGGTGTGTTTCTAAGCGGATCAAAGCCTATATACCATCTATAGAGAGCGAGAAAGCTCCGACCATATACCCACGAAATCTTCCAAACAATATAAAGGTCCTTCACTTTCAAAAAATGAAAGTTGTACCAGTCTTTCATTAACCAGACAATGGTAGGAGTATTACCGATGAGAGACTCCCATTTTGAACCTAGCTATTTTCTAATATGGGCGTCGTTCATTTCCGGAAAATGCCATTTCCCAATAAGAGCTCGGGACTGCAAAATCTCGATACGGTCCTTCAGTCTGATCCCATCTAAACAAATCGCGGCTGGGGAGGGTGTGACCTTGGCAGGCCGCTGGTTGGATTTCCCACGCGAGACAGGGGGGAAGCAGTCTCCGGTTCTGGAACCCGCAGAGAATTATGGAGGTGAGCTACCAGCTTGGAATGCCAGTAGGACGATTTAATTGTTCCAAAGTGTATAGCCTCAGCCTCCATGGCAACATTAACCAAATCAGTCGAGTCAGACTCCGCGTGGAGCAAGTCCATCACATCAGCTGGAGGGAAACTACCACACCACAGGGAGGCCGACTGAGGAGTAAATGACTCCGCAGGGAGAAGGACAGATATTTCAAAAAGTTAGATATTCTATCCACCTTGGGATTCAGCCGACATGCCAAGAGAAGTATAAAAATACAGATCGTCCAAAACGAGGGGATAAAAAGTCTGATAACAAATCTAGGAGAATAAAGATGATAGTGTGGATATGACAAACAGGCCAAAAGTAGTCAATATGGAGGATTTGCAGGCGGTACAATAGTGTACGAAAGGAGCCAGAGACACAAATCCCAATTAAGGAAAAACTCCGTTCATGGCCGAGAGTAGGAAGGAAGGACGAGGGAGGATTTATGACATGAATGACGTGAATGGGAGTTACCCCAAAATGACTAGCCGGAAAAAGGTCGGAAAAGCCAGTGCGGTAACGTAATGCAAAAACGATGGCAATGGAGGATATGAAGCGAACCTACGAGGTTCCCCCTGGGCAAATGAAGCAGCAACAGTAGACCTCAAAAATGCACCACCAAGGTCCAAGGTTAAAACGATCGTCAGAACAAGGCTTAGAAATAGAAATATAATTCCATAGATAGTTCATAGGAGAGCAAGTCCATTTAAAAAAGAAAGACCATCTCATGGAGGATAATATACTCTTTAACTAAAAAAACATAGAGAGTCATTCCAAAACCATATTATTATCGCCAGAGCTATAGAATGTATATGATCTCGCTTTCCTTTATGCCGGGAAAAGCGCAAAAACAATGAAAACGTTCAAAAAAAACTTCAAGTGAGCACCAACAAAACTGTGATTAAACATCTACTTATCTACCATCCATCTGAAACATATTCTAAGAGTTCGAAACAGGAAAAATAAACTAACCTTTACCGAGCCAAGTGGGCCGCGGAATCTTTTTGACCTGCTCGCCTCGATCCATTCATTAGAAGAATCTGCATCCGGAGGACCAATCCCTTCTATATCCCTCTCCTTCCCCGAGCTAGTTCGGAAAAAGGTAGAAGGGAAGTAAATAGAGAGAGGGTCGGGGCTTTCCCCTCACTCCGTTTGGTAAGGGTGCTGCCCGCAAAAGAATCTGTAGAGTACTCAAACTATAGATTGGTATTTGCGAGAGCCAGCGAAAACCAAAACCGGTAAGCTTTGTAAACAGATGAGAAAGTGCTAGATAGGAGAACAGAATCATAAAGGTTCCATTAAAGAGCCAAAAACCTTGTCACATGGTACAGGTTGAAAATGCTGGGCAGAGGGAAGTGTCTCAGTCAAAAAAACATGCTATATCGGAAAACGCAAGTGAAATGAGCCAGTGACAGGTCCGCCATGCATGGAGCCACGTTCATAGCAAGGGACGCAAAAAACGTGGCAAAGAGACAAGTATGGAAGCCTATAGTTATAATATATAATCGACTGGCACCTGTTATAGGATAAAGCGTCAAATAGGCTTGGCACCTGGCATTCTGATGGGGGAGAACATCTCTGGTTGGTCGCCAAAACTCGCGTTCTCGCACTTCCACTCGACTCGACTCCGTTCTGCGAAACATATGACATTAACCCAATTTTCAATTCCTATAAACACATTAAAACAAATCTTAAATTAATCTTATTTTAATTAAACTAAACCTTATATTTTCATTTCCTTAATTTACTCATACCAACCAATTTTAAAACATACAGTTTATCATTAGCATTCATTAATTATGCAACTTTATATCTATATCCAGTATATCGACTTTTGTTGCTGAAAGTCTAAATTTGATGTTTCACACCAAATCACCATAAACGTTTTCGACATATATTTTGCTGTCAAAATTGGACTTGCATTCATCACAAAGGAACTTTCATGCTTATTATTTTGTTATCTGATTTCATGTCAAATCTGACTTCTCACCAATAATCTGCTTTCATGTCAAAATCTGACTTCGGACCCAAATAAAATTAATGACAACAAAAATCTTATTGTCATGAAATTATTTAATAATTAATAGTGAATTAAAAGAAAATGCCGTCAGTTGACCAAATGGAGCGTCTTCTCATTAAAAATTGATTGAAACATGGTGACAAGGGATTTTGCAGGATGCGGTCCCACTTTATATACAGGGGGACAAGCTATATCCGTTTGGGAAAAGAACTATCCTTGAATAGAATAAGGAAATATGGTGGTATATGCACACCTAAAATCCGTCTTATTGTACACTATAATATGATGGATCGGATAGGGCATTTGTTACTGGCACCCATCAATAAGATACATAGGTTACATTGGAAAAATAATATTCGATATTTCAGTGACTATCTTGACTGGAAGTTGAGCTTTTTGATGGATATGGCAAAGATGAATGCGAAGAGAATGCTCCATCCTGCTGTCATAACTGCAACAGGTCCCAAGAAGCTGTGTCTGAATCCAAAATAACTTTTGATAAACTGTTTCAATGGCTCTTGAGTGCCGTCTGTTTTAGTCACGAGAGTTTCATAATCACCAAACTGTGATGCGATCAAACCGTACAGAGTCCATGCAACAGGGCATGCCCAGTAGTACCATCTCCACCACACCGGAATTTTCTGCATCAAATTTACTAAGTATTGTTAGAGGTATTCATTGAATTGAATCCTGACAAAAAACTGTAATAGAATGCAGCACCAGCAATATGTGTCCAGCTATGTTTGTTATGGTTGTAATGTTCAAATATACACAGTTGAATGAGCAAGTATTGCATGAATCTTGGCACAGTTGGATGGGCAAAAAGTTGCAATGGATGGAAATTTGTAAAAGTAAAATTTTGATGTTTTGTGAGGTGTTAGGCAAAAACAAGTTACATCTGATAAACAAGTTACACCAGACTTTTTAACAAGTACCCAGCAGCAAACTATTAATCAATCGTTGTATACTTCGGAATTATTGTTGGATTTGTAGTGATTAAAACCATGAATTCTTACCGGACGAGGGATTATGAAACCGCAGAAAAGCATCCAGATGGAATAGAAAGCCGAAGACACAATGGCAGCTATGTGGACATTAGGAGTCAGAGCTACTGTCATCATTCCGTAGTATGTGTAGTACAAAAATGTGAAGAACATGAAGAAGAAAAACCAGAAGAACTTGTCTGCCTGCCATTGGAAGTTGATCATCGCGTACACGATCACTCCATACACCACCGCTTGAACAAATACGTATGGCACTTCGATCAATACCTGCATAACATCATTGAAACATTAGGGTCGAGAAGAATTCAGAAAGCTTTTAGGCATTAATGGGAGCGAGGAAATGAAATTGGGGGTTTACTTGTGCGAGGGCGTAAGGCAGAGCAGAGTACATCCCGGCTGCCTTTTCTCTGTAAAAAACTGTCCTTTCAACATCCACTACAGGCTGGACTGAAGAAGCATTGTTCACACCTATGAATAACACAGCCGCGAACAACGACCCCATCGCATTCAAAACCATTTGTTGCTCCTCTCTGCAATCATGCATTCATATCACAAATTAAAAAAGATAATATTGCAGCTTCTAACAATAACAAGCATCCAAATGGGCTGTAGAGGCTGCAAGGCATAATTTCTTACATTTTTTGACCCATCCTCCAAAAGATGGTACCGAAAAGCACAGCAGTGACCAGAGTGAAAAAGAAACGGACAGCATTGTACTCAGGGTTTCTCCAGTATGACCAATGCTGCTTCCACAAGCAGGCCCAAGATTGAATTATAAAAGGTTGTGAGAATGGAGATTCGAAGTGTAAATCCTTAGCTCCCGGAGCCGGCACGCTCAGTTCCTTGATTAGAGCTTCATTTCGTCTGTGTAAAAAATAGATAAAATTTGTTAAGTCATGTTTAGCCTGTATCACTTGGCAGTGATCAAGATAGAGAGGATAAATAAAAGTACAAAAGAACACAGGAAATTTGCATATGAAAACATAGTTATATTACAATTAATCACATTTTTAAATAAATGAGAACAAAACTGTTATTACAATTTTCAAACACTTGTACTAATAATGACTTACTGGTAGAGGGATGAATTCCTGTATACTTCTGCAAAATCGGTCCCAAGACGCAATTCTGCGCCCACAGATGACGCTTCAAGCATCCATGTCGCGGGATTGTACCCTTCCGTGATTTTGGGAACGCCTGGAATGGCCTCGAAATAGTCGATCAGTGTTTGGGAATGGCGGCCAAGAGGACCAACGTATATCATCTGCCCTCCTCGCTTCATCAACACAAGCTGCAAATTTTGCAAGTCCATTCTTCTTATTACCACTTCAGCACTAAGTATCATAAGCATAACGAGCTGCTTCCTTATTTTGTAAGGATTTGCTTCTTTCACAAATTATTTATAAAAGAGGGATTTCATTTGTGTCTGAAGATTCCGAATTGTTATATAGTTTAATTTACCAATCAAATAAAGAAATTTAAGATGTATAAAGCCACCCAAATATTTAGCATTTTATTGTAGATTGGAAGATAGACTTTGACTGTAATAATGATCCATAGATTTGAGAGTGTATTTTCAGAACATACCTCATCGAAAGCTTCAAAGATGTCAATGCTGGGTTGATGAATAGTACAAACAACTGTTCGGCCTGTGTCCACAGTGTTCCGGACAGTTCTCATCACAATAGCAGCCGCTCTTGCATCCAGTCCTGATGTTGGCTCGTCCATGAAGATTATTGAAGGATTTGCAACCAATTCAACTGCTATTGTCAATCTCTTACGTTGTTCCGTGGACAGGCCGTTCACTCCAGGAAGGCCGACCAGAGCTTGTCTCAGGTTATTCAGTTCCACAAGATCCATAACTTCATCCACAAATGTCTGTTTATGTTCGAATACAATACCCATGAGTTTATTTGAACTCCGTCTCAACATAAACACATTTGATAATTCTATTGAAGTAGAGATTTGACGATATTAGAGAAAAGGGGTTACCTTTCTTAATGCGGTATCGACCTCAGACGGGAGACGAAGCCAGGCAGAGTATACGAGTGACTCATAAACAGTAACGAAAGGAGAATGGATATCAGTTTGTTCGCAGTAACCAGAGATACGAGCAAAGGTTTCTTGTTTCTTGGGATAACCAGAGATGGTGATGGACCCTTCGATGTGTCCACCAGTTTTCCTTCCAGCAAGAACATCCATTAGGGTTGTTTTGCCAGCTCCACTCACACCCATTAAACAAGTGAGCACACCAGGCCTGAATGTTCCACTTACTCCACGCAATAACTGGAGTCTATTTTCTTCAATTCCTTGTTGCCTCATTTCCTATAATATGAACAGCAGAAACAATTACTGACAAGCTTTAAAATTAAATTGTTAACAGCCATTACAATGGAAAACAGAAAGGTTTTGAAATATTTGCTTATAGTAATTAATTAAGAGGGATGGGAAGCTTAACGTACTTGCGGCATCTCTACAAAGTAATTGACATTGTCAAAAGCCATCGCGAGAGGTTGAAAAGGTAAAACCATTCCTTTCTTTCCAGATACTCGTGTAGAATTTGAAGTAGCATTGTTCGTGCCAGAAGCTTGAATCTCCTCATGGGCTTCTCCTGGCATCGTCTGCATCTCATTTACACTGTTTCTTTGGACAACCCCGGTTTGAGCTACCAGCTTTTGTTTCAAATCATCTTCAGAAATTAATGCCTGAGGCTTTCCTAGAGCTGGAAAAAGGAAACAGAACATCATTAATTTTGATTTCTAAATATGAATTCGGGTCAGATGCAAAGTATAGTACTGAAATCAGCCGAAATCATGTGCAGAAATTAAAAGGCACTTACGATCTAGATAATGCAATGCCAGTGTGTAGAGGATGTTAAATAAAATATTGAACCCCACCATGGCTGCAATCGAAAGCCAATACCAGTAGCTATTGGGAAAAAGGCCGCGAGATCTCAATAACTTGACACCAACGTTGTCATTTGGCTGAAACATTTTTAATAAACATATTATTAGTTCCTTCTATCACAAGACTGATTTTCAATTGCAGACACCATCTACTCTGTAATTTACTTACCTTTTGCCATCTAGTTGCTGTAAACTCATTTACTGCAATTCCATTTTGAGCATACATGAGAGGAGAAACCCAATAACCCCATATCCACCATCCTTTAATATCATCTGCAATAGGAAACGACGAACACCACACATTAGTACTTACAGTTATTAACTGGTTTGCACTGCTTTTCTATTCAATTTGAGCTTGAGAGCTTGTATACTTCTGGATATGATGAATCCTCCGAGAACGAATATGATCAAGAGGGCAAACGAGCCGAAAGTGTTAGCCACTATCCGATTGCGTCCCACGGCAGCTATAAAACGAAAGAGGCCTAAAGACATCTGATGGGCTGTAAAGAACAGCACTAACTGTCGGAAAAATCTGCAGGGTAAGAGAATGCCCAGGAAATTTGACATTAGATTTGAGCATTAAAAACCACAACCAGAACAGAGGAAGGTGGGCTTCAAGGTCATCGAACAATACCTCTGAGGATCTGGGGCAAAACCTATGGTATAATATGTGATACTGATCCACAAAACAGACTCCAAAAGGGACAGAGGAATTCTCATAACCCATGTTGGAAGTGAATAAGCCCAGGCTGGGTAGAACTTGAAATCTCTCTGCTTGTAAAAGACTGGGAGCTTGTCTATTGTCATCGACAATTCTGCCATGCCATTGAACATCACCACCACCAGACCAAAGAAAAGTGCCCCAAAGTAAATGGCTCCGTCAGCCAAATTTCTGTGATGCATATTGGTACGGAAGAAAACACTCATTGCTATGCCAGCAATGATAAATATCTGTCAAAGAGTAATCATATTTCAGCTTTACATATCCCAAATAAATATAATGAAGTTTTGAATAGGTAGATCTGATAAACGGTTTACGTAGGATTCTTAAAAAAAAATAGTTATTAAAAAAAGAAAATCAATTTCATAATAACATGTTGTATTTGTTTGAAAGTAAAAAATAGACAGTAGAACAAAAACCACTTTGAAATAACTAGAAAACATCTGATAGTTTTGAATAGAAAAATACAACAATTAAGTATTACCTGAACAGTTTTGAAGATATAGACGAACGAACTTCTCTTCATCAGCAAAACTTCTCTATCAAAGCATGCTCTGAAAAGCTCCATTTTGTTCAAACCGAATTCCTCTGTTGTGAGAGCTGCCGGGTGGCATTTCTTTCTATCGTATGGAACCGATAACTCTGCATTCAATGCGGCCCCAATGTGAAAAGACTGGAATGCATCCGCAAACTCCTTCACTGGAACATAACGGTATGTTTGCCTTCCGTCTGCCCAGTACTGCTCTTGATCTTTGAGAGAAGTCACCTGTTCAATAGATTCCATACAATTCGATGACATTCATCAGATACCCTGTTTTTTTAATGTCACGGCTGACCAATAATAATTTCAGGAAGATCGAAAAAAATAGCATACCTCCTGCAAGAAATCTGCAACACCTTTTCTCTCAGGGCATTTAAATCCCATGGACTCGAAAAACTCGAGTATGTTTTCTCGAGGACCCTGGTAAATAACATGACCTTCTGAAAGTAGAATGACATCGTCGAAGAGATCGAAGGTCTCAGGGGCAGGTTGCAGGAGTGACACTACCATCGTCGAATTGAAAACGTGGACAAGTTGGCGTAGGCATCGGACAATCTGGTATGTTGTAGCACTGTCAAGACCAGTGGAAATCTCGTCCATGAGCAGGGCTTTCGCAGCTCCAACAATCATCTCCCCAGTCGTAACTCTTTTCTTCTGCCCTCCGGAAATGCCCCTGTGCATTGCATCTCCGACCAGTGTGCCCGCGCATATGTCCAACCCCAAGATCTGGTCCAACCATCAATAACAATAGAAATATTGTTGGTTCATCCAAAGAAAACTGATCCTAGTTAAATTTTAACTAAAAGGCCTCTTTTCCCACGCTATTTTGGGCCTGAAAATCGATTCTACAATTCCTAACATTTTGATACTGCAATATTAACAACTTTAAACTGCTGTTTTAGAATTTAAATTGTTGTCTAGAGGTTTTTTTTGTTAATTCTAAAGGTTAAAATCCTAACAACTTTAACCTGCTATTTAGAATTTAGAGTTTTTTATTCTAAAGGTCAAGTTGCAATCTGAACAACAGATTCATTGCAAAATTCTATTAGAAAACTTCCAATAAAAGGACTTGTTTTAGTTAACAGGAAAACAACACCATATTTTATTTGAGAAAGCAGCTATAGCAAAATACCTTCAGAACATAGTCCGTGATCAGGTTGGCTTTTTGGCCCTCTAACGCAGTGGCCTGCACAAGAAATAGTCAGCCATTCTCAGTAAATTAATTGAAATGCATTTAAAATTATAATTCAATTTTAACGGATTTCAAAGCAGCTGCCTGTGCTGTACCTTCATAAAGACATCTATATCGCGATCTGGTTTGATTCCCTGATCCTTTTCCCTCCTCACCAGTTCAGTTAATACGTCTACAGAAAAGAAAGATAGCGGATTATTCGAATTGTAGACTTCAAAATCTATAGCATCAGATTTAACAAGATCCAGATATAGAAAAGGCATTCATACCATATCTCGACCCGACTCCTTGGCACCGTGCAGAGAAGTCTAAGGTTTCTCTCACAGTCATTTCCCCAATGTGCAAATCATTTTGACTGATATAAGCGGATGTTCTTTGTGGCACGAATTCATCCATGGTATGTCCATTGTAGTTTACTCCACCTGTAACCTGCACCCGGACAATATAATTAGGTTATTTCAGAGCATTTGTTGGTTCTTGCTCCTCTGGATCTATTACTACACTTCAAAAATGATGTGCATTTTACGGCCAAGAAAGTAAAGAGAGGTGTAAAATATAAATAAATAAATAGCAAATTTTACGGCCAAGAAAGAAAAGAGAGGTGTAAAATATAACAATATATAGCAATCCAGTTTGCGTGACATCTATAACAGTTAGAAAAGAAAAATTGAGAACAGAATATAAACTACATCCGTGCTTGCATCTTTAAAA
The DNA here is from genome assembly GCA_000404065.3 of Pinus taeda. Lineage (NCBI taxonomy): Eukaryota > Viridiplantae > Streptophyta > Pinopsida > Pinales > Pinaceae > Pinus > Pinus taeda. Next base: position 447,452 of record APFE030837780.1, on the reverse strand, counting down.
GATTTTTTGGCCGATCAGATTCTTTATAAAACGCAACCCAGTGTTTAATAGATCACAACTGGTATAAGTAAAGTTCATATGATTTAAGTTTATACGATTCTTCAATTAGTGTGAACTTAATCAATGTTAACTGTCTTATTCTTATGCCACGGTGGGACCATCACAGGGTAAAGTTCATACGATTTAAGTTAAGTTTATACGATTCTTCAATAAGTGTGAACTTAATCCATGTTAACTGTCTTATTCTTATGCCACGGTGGGACCACCACAGGGATTTGAAGCAGTGATTTGTCCAACATGTTAACTGTCTTATTCTTATGCTACGGTGGGAACATCACCGGGATTTGAACCAGTGATTTCTCCAACCTACTACAGTGATTTGAACCAATTAAGTATCGTCACTGATAGTGTGATCTTAATCTATTTTAATTGTGTTCATTATTTTGATCTTAATTTATTTTGATTTTAATTTATGTTAACTATGTTAATTGTTTTAATCTTATCCAAATAAAATCATCATAAAAATTTGAACAAATAACCTATAACATCTATTGCAAAAATTTGAACCAGTAACCTATCGCCGGTCGCCGGTATATATTTGATGTAATTTTGATTAGATAAAATAAATAGGATATAATCGATGCATACTTTTAGACTTTTGTCCAGTTTTCCTGCGAGAGCCATGAGCAAAGTCGTCTTGCCCGAGGCTGGCGGTCCAAGAAGAAGCGTCATCCTGTTAAATATACGTAAAACTTCAAAGGATTAGAGATTTGCAGGCAAGATTTTTAGATTGAATTTCAGTCATATTATTTCTAACTGGTAAAGAATGCTGTATCTGGATGAAATTGGCAAGGAATTCAAGAATGAAATTCGTTTTACCTGCCTGGCTTGATGATGCCACTGACATCATGAAGAATTGTCACGGTTGCCTTTTTGCTGTTGTACAAATGAAGCGACCCCAAAACTGCCTGGAAATCAAGATAAAGTCTAGAGGTTACAAAAATCCAAAAAACTCATAATAATGTGTAGATAGTCTCTTCATTTCGTACGCAAAGCCCACCTCGACCATGTTAGCAGTGTAGTTGACAAGCGTGGGCAGCGCTCTGCTTCCAACGTAGGCATTTGCATCGACGTTCAAATGTTCGTAGCGTACTTCGATCTCAGGCAAAACGATGCCAACGCTGCAAAGTTCCACCCAAAAAATCCACAAATGTTCATTTAAGCCAAGGCAAGCTAAGCTAAATAATCCCGGATCTGGGTTCTGTGAAAAACAACATAATAAGCTTCTGATCAAACCTGTCGATCCTCTTTCGAAGCCTGTTAAGAAAGCGTTCATTATCCTCGTCTGCAACCTTGACAAGCCTCTCCATCAACTGCTGCCGGGTGTCGAGTTCGATAGTCCTAACGTCGACCTGATCAAGATCGACGTCCTTTTTGTCATTCACATTTGCAAGAATCGCAGTCCTTAACCGCTCGTAAGTGGGCAGCTTTTCGAGGACCGCCCACTTGAGCGCCTCCTCGTCATTCTGCCGTTTTCGGACACTGGAAGACTGAAAGAAAACGCTTTCGGATCGCTCGAACAATCTGGTACTCGCCGATCGCAGACTGCCTGTCCATGTTTTCTCATCAGGCTCTTCGCTGATGGACGAACTCATATTTTTGTCCCCAAAAGATTCCAGACCGAATCCTGTTAACAACTCAGAAAATTTGTTACTCCACTAAGATTTTCAGTCCCTGTGAGTGAATCAATCCCTGGTGTCCTAACGCTATCAGAGCCTTATTGGGTAGTGGGCAGTCACACTCATATTTATATATAGAAACGGTCGATACCACATGTTCATTTACATAGAAACGAACTTTCCACGGCTATTATCAGATCCTGGCTGAGAGCTCCTCTTTTCTTGTCTCGCAAGGGACGGCTGGTCAATCATTCGTTTCTGTTTGACTTTCGTTTCAGTTTCCTCTTTCCTTGTCTCGCAAGGCGCGGCTGGTCAATCATTCGTTTCTAGATGGCTGACTTTCTAGCAGATCGGCGGTAATGTGAAACGCGGTATCCAATCGTGAGCGGTGTATTTTAAAAAGATGCATGTCGTGCAAGAATTCGAATTCGAATTCGAATTCGAATTCGAATTCGATACGATACCAAAAAAATTTGATAGGCTCAAAATTTAATGGGGAAAAATTCGAGAGTAGACATTTACAAATATTTAGATATATTGTTTTTCAATATTTTAAAATTTTTGAAATATACACATGTTTATTATTTTCCAATAACATTAATTTAATCCAATCAAATTCTTTATTGTAATTATTAATAACAACATTTATTATTTATATAACACAAATTTAAAATATTATAATTTAATAATTTACTCAGATTTTTCTTGTATTTAAATTTAATGAATATATAATACATATTTTTGTTATATTAAATATTTTAAATAATCTATTTATTATTTTCTTTAGCTTTTTACAAATTTTATTAACAACTTTGCTTTAAAAAAATATTTCTTAAAATCTCATCAATTAAAAAACCAGTTATTAACAACTTTGTATTGACAACCTAGCTAAAAAAATATACTTCCTAAAATGTCATAGATTAAAAACTAACCAACTTCACCATTCATTAATACTTTCCCTGCCATCTCACATCATTTTGGAAACTTAGAGATTAAAAAAGCAACCATTAACAACCTTGCAATAATAACCTTGCTAAAAAATATGCTTCCCATCTCACCGCTCTTGGAAATTTGCTATGATGTCCATCAAATCTAAGTTCGTTAATGGAAAGTTGAATATGATGACAGTTAGTTGCATGCAGTTTTATGGATGCGATTTTAATAGCTAGTTGTATGTATTTTTATGGAGACTAAAGGGTTTTTGAAGAGAAGATGGGCGACCTGGAAAACTGCCGGTCGTTGTTATCTCCTGTAAACTGAATCGGCTATGTGGAAAAGGGTTTTTGAAGAGCAGATGTGCGACGTGGAAAACTCTGTAAACTGAATCGGCTGTGCGGAAAACTGTTGTGCTTTTTTGTAAACTGATCATGACGTACCGGATCCGAATCGCTTTATTTTCGAATTTTTTTCATCAATTCGACCGAATTTGGTAACTATGCTCACTGTCCCCAATCTGCCTGTGCTTCTTGAATTGTGTCACAGCAAGCAACATTTACAATGCTATTGGGTATTTAATGTGGTTTAAGAGTACTATGATGGGACCTCAAGTCAGCCAGCAAGCGATTGCCTAGCAAACTTCACCATACATTGGATGGGCATATAACGAGATGGAGTTGTCTATAATGCGACTTTTTGGAGATTCTGGTGATGGAATCCGGCGAAAGAAATTGAGGTTAAATCTTGATTTTTAGCAGTTAAAATGGTTTTTTAACTTCATATTTGGATTCAGCACCCTGAAAAACCCCTGAGACCCTTTGATTGTGCAGAAACTAGCTATCAAACTTACGATTCCAATAAATTGTAGCAAGATCTTGACCGGAAAAGCTTTCAAAAAGTCTCATTATAGACAACTACCTTTTGGCCAAAGAACTCTCCAGCCTCCACCAAAAAATACTGACACGACTTGCAGAATCTGCATTAATGCAATATTCATTTGAATTTTGCATAATCTGCATTAATGCAGTAGTCATTTGAATTTTGAAAACGCTCACCCAAATTTTAGATATTTTAATTTCATATTCGGGAATGGTTAATCAGTTTCATCTTATGGCGTATAGCAATGCATCAGGAGCTCAGTTGGTTGTGGCGAAAGGAGGCGAAGTCAAAGTATTTCACGATTCGAGCCGTGCGCGCCACAGTGTCGGGCAACGAGCTAGAGCCGAAGGTATTTCGCCTGTGAATCTGTTGTTGAATAGAATGAGCTTTGCAAGGCTACGTGTCACGCAGAGGCCCCGCGGAATCGGCCCTACCAGACGGTTGCCCGAGGCGTCCAGGGAAATGACCTTTTGGTTTTTCCCAAGCTTCCGCGGGAGTGTGCCGGTAAAAGAAGTATTGCAACTCATCAGTGTTTGCAGCTTGGGAAAGTCTGTGATTCTGCGCCGAACCCACCTTTCCACTTCAGACTTCTAAGCTCCCAACAACGATTGAACTCACGACCTTTCGATTTGTACCTTTCACTTACAAAGCGAACGCAGTAGCACTATGTTATGGATAAAGGCAGTTGTGTTGCACCTTTTCATTTTCTTTGACACTGAGAATGCCAACATCGATAGCTGCACAAAACGAAAAGCGGGGAATTTTGTAAATACCACACATGAGGGGATTCTAGCGCAAATGCGTGACATTATTCTTCAAAATTGGCATTACAATTTTTATTTTTTAAACTCGTAGAATAAAATAGTGGGCGTTATGTTATCATTCGAAAGCATTTAAAGAATCTGATAGGTTACTTATAAGAATCTTAATAAGAGGATACCAAGTATTTCTTTTCACTACTCACATTAAAATAAATTTACAATTTCCTCTGACCACTCAAAGTAAACTAAATTTACAGGATAATCACTTAAACTATTAAATTTGGCTAGCTGGTAAGAAGAAAAAACTTGGCTATCCAAAGAAAGTTTGTGTTGCAAGCACGTTTACAGTCTGTAGCTTAAATGAATGTTAGAAATACTCCAGGTTTAATAACTAGTTTGAATTAGATTATTCATGGAGATGCAGAAGATTTTCACCGTTAACCATGAAGGTTTTCTTGCAGTCGTTCGAGGGACACATGGAGGATCAAGGGAACTTTAATTTCCTCGGATGCAAGGGCTACCATCCGCTTAACAATTGGTGGATTGGGATTTTAAATTGGTAGACATGCATGTAAACTCCAATCAACGAGTAAGGTTTTTGAAGTAAAAGGCATGCATGCAAACTCCAGTTAATGAGGTTAATCGAACTCCAGTAAAACTGAATTGAAAGCTAGAGATCATCAAGGTTTAACAACTAGTTTTGAATGAGATCATCAACGTTTATTACCTAGTTTTAAATCAGATTATTCATGAAGGTTTAACCCTAAAGGTCTTGTTGCCATGGAGGATAAGGGTACTTCAATTTTCTTAATGCAAAGGCCACCATTGCCTCAATCCCTTAACACTTAATAGATTGGGTTTTTAAAATGAGGAATTTTATATGCATCAAATTTGATTGGGTTTTTAAAATGAGGAATTTTATATGCATCAAATTTCAAGGGAAAGTTCACATTTCAGATTAAATATTAATTATATTTTAGTTTTTCAATATTTATAAATTAAAAAAAACTATTATTTTCATATAGAAATGGAAAACAGTTTAAAATTTTATGTATATTTCACACATCACAATTTTTATTGTGTGAAGTTGTAAAGATCTACCAAACTTCCTTAAAATATGAAGTACATTTCAAGGATTTTTAAGATATAAACTTTAAGTACATTTCAAGGTGTGCACATAGATGACATTGGTTCACACGTATTACAATTCATGTAGAAATCATATCTATTTACTTAAGCTCTACATATGAATCAAATGGGGAGAATTTTATTGGATCAATTACTTATAAAATATATAGGAACCATATGGAGAAATGGAGAAAATTCAGTAAAATCATTTACCTTTTCATCTAATATACATATCATTCCTCAATACAATGAAATTGTTTTTCCTTCTTACAAGACTCAATTATTCACATAATTGCAATGAGTTAAAAAAAATAAAAATAAAGATATAGTATTATTTTATAGATATCATTGTAATTTCCAATAAGATAAAAAAAACAATTATTTAAAACCAAACCAACAACAAATTATTATTATTATATTATATATATATAATATAATTATATATAATATATTATTATATATATTCCATAAAATAAACATAACTTACAAGAATATTTTTCCATAAGAATTATGGAGTCAATGATTAGTGCACATGTACATTTCTGTGCATGACACCATTTGTAAAAGAAAATAGAACTGACATTATTTTTAATCGACAAAAATAAATGAACATTGAAAATGGGATAATAAGGAACCATAACTTGATTTAATCAATTTTAATCTCAAGTGTTTGTTCTCATATCTTCAAAATAAATAGGCATAAACAAAACATGCTGGTGATATTCATAAATGCGAGAAAGCTAAGAAAGTAGCAAATGCAATCAAAGAGTAGGATGTAAGACAATTTGCATTTTTAAATCCAAAGACTAAGAGGGTAGGGTGTTGATTGGAATTGAAATTGTTTTTATCTACGAATAACAAAATATTTCACCACAACCGAAGTTTTGATCTTCAATTCCCATTACTAAGACACACCTATAGTAAATTATCAAGATATGGAGAAAAATTGTTAGCATTCATTTTTCTAATTATATATATATATATATATATAACAGATAAAACATATTATAAAGTAAATTTTATCCTTCAACTAAAATATTAGAAATGGTTTTCTTTTCAGATTTGATAAGAAACTTTTTATTTTAATTTCATTTATATGGTAAAAATTGTATACCCCTCTATCAGAGGCTAAAGGGTTCTTAGAGGGTAATGACAAATTCAAATTTGAACCCTATATACATACAAACTCAAGTTTAACTAAAATTCAATGCTAGTGAGGTAAACTAGAAATACTCTAAAGGAAAAAAAAATGTGGAGAGGAGTTCAGAATCTAGAAATATTTATGGTTGAAGTACTGATGTATCTCAAGGCTGAGCACAAAAGAAATCATACATCTTCCTCATACTAGCCTATTGAATGTGTGTCTCAGTGCAATAAAATGGATACATGTCAACTAAATATTGAACACCCAAAGAATTACACATGTAGCTCATAATAAAATTAATTGTAATTTATCTTATTTGTAATTTATTTGTTATTTGTAATTATTTTTTTCTAAGTACAAGTTTTTTCATTATTTCTAATAACTATAATAAATTGAAATGTGTCTTGGTCTTCCACTAGGGAAACTAGGAGAGGCATAAAATTTCTTTTTCTCTAAGAGCCACACAAACTTTTTAGTAATAGTGTACCAAAAAACCAACAACTTTGTCTGAAATAAGTGGCCTCTAGGGTTATACTCAAGCAAAAAAACAAAGTAACCAGGCCTTGATAGTAAATAACCAGAGAACATAGTTAACATTCAATACTTACTAGAGCCTGAGGCTTCCAGATGGATAGGATCCCCATTACCTATAATTCATTCAATTAAAGAAGCATCTCTTCTCTCAAAGTGTTCCTATCCACCACAACATAGCCGAACAACAACATGAGGTGTTAGTAAAGAACAACTATAATGATTGAGGTGACCCCAAGAGTGGCCTATGTCAGGAACTCGTCTTGCTACTTTGGCAAGCACCTTAGAGTTAGTAATGCATTTTTTCTCATGTGAAATGTCACATTAAACATGGGAAATTTCTTCTTGAAGGTTTGTATTATTAAAAAAAAAAAAAAAATGTATTATATTGTTTAAATTTTTTTTGAAAGTTTGGTAGTGGTGAGGCTATATCATGGTCATATCCAAGAATAACATTCGAATAGAGCGGTCAATTGAATCATTGGCTTCAACATCTAAGGGTAACCTAACAACACAGTCATCACCATCTATCCAAATCCCGTTGACATTTTTTTTTGCTTACTTTTAAATTAATTTTTAATTTTTAATAAAAATTTCTTAAAAAATTTCTTATTTATCATAAAATTATAATTAATGAAAAATCTAATTATTAATAATTTTTAGTAAAAATATTCCTTTAACTTTATTAAAACTATGTTAAAATATTATTTAAAAACTCACACTTTATTATAATGAAGATATATTTAAACAACCTAATTATTCATATAAATGTGATCATTTAATACTTATGAATAATATATCTAATTATATGTAAATATAAAATATTGGCGTAATTTAACTATTTCATATTGTAGCTCACATGGTGTAGCTTAATTAGTGATCATTCTATTCAAAAGTATCATATAAATTATTAGATTAAAGGCTCAAAGTCCTGTTGGATTAAGCCCAAAATAATAATAATAATAATGATTATTTTATTTTTTATTTTTTTGGTATATTTTCTAATCAATTTTTCTTAAGTATACGGTAGGGATTTATTAGTCTAGAAACAAAAATAATTCCTCAATTAAGAAATCTCAATCTAGAGGAAGATATAATCTTTAGGAAAATTTGTAAAGGTATGTTGGAGATGCAAAAAAGAAGACATAAAGAAAAGGATCTTATGATACTCCTTCTATAGAAGAAAAAACCTTTAGATGAAGGGATGTGTACTTGCCTTTTTCATGCACACATGTAGATCTTGAGGCATGGTTGGTGAACTCAATTGAATCTTATCATACGACTCATCACAAGGAGTGGTTTGTGCGTATGAAAGGTACGATGGAAATGACATTTTCCTAGGAGATTTATCGACAACCAAAACCATAAGACAAGGAAAATGAACATTGAATATCATGGATGGAAGGATTAAAACACTTTCTGTTGTTCTACGCATCACAGTATTGACCATATATTTGATTTCAATAATCAAGATGAGTGATGCAGGTATAAAAACAATGTTTGGAAAGAAAATGTATAGAATAGTTTAAGGAGCAATTGTATTACCAAGAGGAGTTAAGCTTTGAACTCTATATAAGATATTGAGAAGGACTATTAGTGATGGGTGCAACAATCCCTTGGTTCCTCATAATGGAACTGAAGAAGGAAAAAATCCTATAGTATTTAGAAATAAGACTATGCTATGGAATATAGAACTAGGACATACCAGAAAGAAGGGCCTTCAAGCACTACATGGTAAAGGTATGGTAGAATGTATGTATAATTACTCTGTATATTTTGATTTATATGAGCATTTCCTATACAAGAAACATAATTAGGTAAGATTATCCTCTTGCAGTATAGTGAAAAAAGAAATATTGTAGTGGGTGCATAATGATGTGTTCGGAAATGTGTTGGTTCAATCACTAAGAAACTATATGCATTGTCTCATTTATAGATGACTTCTCAAGAAATACGTAAACTTATTTTGTGAGGAAGAAATCTGAAGTGTTTGACAAATTTAAAAGTATATTATTCTACTATGCAAAGTAGCCTTGTTGTGATACTTGGATTGGTAACATCAGTGATTTAAGATTCTATCCTAGACTCTAGTATCATGTAAAAACAACATAGTATCAAAGCAACTTTGAAGGGCCAGTGAATTAGAGTGTGCATAGTGAAGCAACTCAAACGGAGCTAGACTATCTAAAGCATGGAGCAAAGGGTTCAAATGAAGTCATGGATATGTGGTATTGAATAGCTTGGAAGTGAGATTGACTGGGAGTTTTGGTGGATTGGTAGAAAGCATGGTGAAATATAGTTTTTTGTAGGGTAGGTGGTCGATCATGAACTTCCTCTAACTTTCCATGGATTTTTGGGAAAGCTCGAGGATTTATTTGACATGGATTATATTGGTTTGATCAAGATTGCTTCATGTGATGGAATGGAGATTGGAAGGCTAGTTTCTTCTTTAGATCGTGATGTTTCATATTTGAGAATGGAGGTGTGCACAGGTGGTGTTTGATCGAGGAGGACAAGTGCTAGTAGGACTGAGTTGGGTTGATGATGGAACATGTTCCACCGCAACTTAGATTGGCCTTGTAGGACATGAGGTCAGTAGTATATTAAGTCATTGGAGATCGTGTAGACTCAGAGGGAGTCTAGCTTCAAAGGGAGTAGCCCTATGGAAGTGTTGAGGTCTTCAGGTTAAGATGAGATGATGCAAAGGAACTATCAATATTAGAAGGTTAATTCTACAGAGTATACTATAGTGATGGATGCCATATGGTCTAGTGGTGTCAGTGATGAAGTTGATGGAGACTTCCTTGTGTTGGACGTACCTCCCTCGCTAAGAGGAAGTGTTGATATTTGTACCTTGAGAGGTACTCCAAACCCTAGGATAGTGGGTTTTGGAAGAATTGGCACACAAAATTGACTTGTGGATAAAGAACCCAAGTCTGTGGGCTTTGTACCCAAGCTTGTGGGTGTGAAACCACCAAGAGAAACCATTGTTTGACACAAGGAGGTGAAGGGGCAACCCTACAGGAGCTAGGGGCCATTTCAAGCACTTAGAAAGGACGTATCAAAATGGAGTTATGAATTTTTATATGTGGTTGTGGGTTAATTTTTCAAGGAGAGAAGGTCGGCTAGGTCTATATTAGCCCTCTTGATAGTTCATTGGGAGCCACATCTTTGTGTATAAATAAGAGTTAAGTTGAAGGAATTTCAACACATCTAAGTGCAAAAATATCACAAGGATCACATTTGTTTTGGGCCGCGTATATAAGGAGCATACTTCATCAAATATTAGAGGATTTATGGATGATCTCTGGTGACTATTGATGGTCGAGTTTGATCTGTGGAGGAGACCAAGACTTGAGGGACAAGTCTAGATCTATTTGTGCGTAGTTTTGGTGGCACATTTCCTATTTTTAGGTGCCAAGATACTCTATATGTAGGCCAAGATAATTATGGCCAGATTGGTGAAATATTTATGTGTGGGAATATCTCCATTCCTTAGATATATAATCCCTTCTTAATACCCTAAAATCTCTATCACTCCAACTTTCTTCCCCTTCCACTGCAACTCTTCCCTATATTCTGCAATAGGTCATTTTCTCCCCCAAGATCCTCCCCCTAACACAAGGGTTTTAAGCTCCCATGTTGACTTGAGGGGAAGGGTAGAAACCTTTCCTCTGCCAATAGCATATTTATCCACAAAGGGATTTCTATTTTTTTTATTTTCTATTTGTATGGATTTTTTAATAACATAAATAAATAAAAAGACAAGAAATTAAATTTTGTAAAAAAAAGTGGTTGGTTTTTGGCTTTAGGGCTAATGGCTCATTTCCATTGAGGCTTAATGGGGTCAATATGAATGCCCCTCTTATGTTGGTTATCTAATGTTTGTGTATTAGGACAAGAGGATGGTACCAGAGAGGTTAAATTAATGTGTTATCTAATCAAGGCAATTTGTGAAACCAAGACCTACTAGAATCGATCCCTCCAAGAAGAAGCATTCAACCACATGATTAATTATGGAATGGAATAAAATCAAAACCCTTGTTGAGGAACCTCTAGGGTATGACCAAATAAGGTAATTTAATACTTACCTCACACCAATAAACGAGAGGTGTGATAGGTCCCTAGAATACTAGTGATTACTCCATTACTATTGTAGTTGTATCCCTTATTAATATTGTTGTGCCCCTATTGTCCCCATATTTTTATTATTGTGCCCCATAGAATCCCTCTATTGTTATTTTTGTGGCTTTATATTATTATTGTTAGGTCGGCTGGTTTATATTGTGACTCCTTAGACTCCTATATATAGAAAGGAGGTTATGCCATTTGAATCATCCAAGAATTGTTCATTTATGTAATGTAAAGGAGGTTTCCCCCTTGAAGAGGCTGAATTCTAAGGCGTTGATCTATCTTTTCTTTCTTTCTTGAGCTGGTTTCATAACATTTGGTATCAGAGCTTTGGATTCTAGGGTTTCGCTGCTCCAAACAGGTCATCGTGGTATGTTCGCTATAACTTTTTTTCTATGACGTTTCAGAAGTCACAAAAAAAAACCATTTGAAAAGAAATCGTGCTGAACCTTGGGTCTGAATTTCAGAGCTTTTCACGCGATATTTGCCGAGATATGATCTGAGGAAGTTGGTCTTTTTGCAGACTCCTGAATTACATTCCAAACATGTGACCTGGGGAAAATCGTCATAACTTTCTCTCTGGGGATCAGATTGAAATTTCATAAAAAGGTGCAAAAAGAGGACGGACTGTAGTTTCCTGTATTTAGTTTTCAGATCCAAAGGTCGAAACAATGACTCGTGGCACGTCGTACAAGTTCGCTCTACTGAACTAGTCTATAATCAAGTCACTATGGGAGATTTTGCATAACTATTTCTTGGAGAATCCAATTTGGATCAAACTTGTGGCATTGGAAAGAGGATGTAGAGGGCAACTACAAGTCGTAATTTCATAACTGGATGGTCCGAAATTACAGAGATACATCATATTCAATATCAAGCTCCTACAAAGTGAAAAAAGGTGTGTAGATTTTCTTAAATTTTTGTTTAAGCTTGGTTTGTAAATTTATTTTGAAGAAATTCAAAGGGAATAATAGATAATTATTATCGGTAACTGATGCCCCGAGGAAAGAAAATGCAAATGCCTAGTAAGGAGCCTAGAAGCTCTAGCATGACTCATGAAGAAGAAGAAGAAATGCTATATGATATATCAAAA
>APFE030837780.1:396164-419668 GCA_000404065.3 Pinus taeda | reverse complement strand
ATATAATTTATGTGGTTGAAATTATTTATAGTTACACTTGATATTGTTTAGTATTTTAACTAAAATATGTAATTTTGAATTTTCATATTAGATGAACCAATTCACATTGTATGCTGTTTTTTTAATTTAGTCGCAAAATCAAACTAATTAATCTATGTTGATTAATAATGAACACATAAAATCAATCTAAAACTACTAAATTAGTAGTTTATATTGATTAATGATGAAAACAAATAAAATGATTATACGACTAAATTAGTCATTTATAATGATTATTAATGAAAGTAAATGAAATGAATATAAACTACTAAATTAGTCGTTTATATAATGAATATGCAACTACCAAAAAAATATAAATGACTACTGCAAATGATTAATTTTTCATTACAAATGACAACTAAATTTTGCATATTACGGACTATTAGTAGCTAATATACAGTATCTTATAACACGACAAAAATTTATTCATATTTCTTTGGTCAATAATTGGTTTCAAAAGACGACTAAAATTTTCATATATATGACTATTAGTAGTTAATTTACAACATCTTATAACACGACCAACATTTTAGTCATATTTATTTGGTCATTAATTGTGGCAGTTAATGACTAAATCAATAACTAAATTAATGACCAAATTTATGACTAAATATACTGCTAGATGATAAAATTGAGACAATCAATTAATGACTAAGCTAAAAACGACTAAAAGTTGGTCGTGTTATAACATACTGTAAATTAGCTACTACTTGTCACCGACTAAAAAATAGTCATTTATATGCAAATCTTAGTTGTTTTTTTAGTAACTAATTAGCCATTTGTACTAGTGAAAGGCTCAACCTTTTAGGATGCAATGAAAAAAGGGCCCTTAGGTGACTCTATTGGGTGTCTCCATGGCCTTTTCTCTTTAGGTGGTCCCTATCACTACCATTGACATATCTATCTCAATGAGATGTTGGTCTTGTTTCTTTGATAAGGATGGTATTATCTATCTTTTCACTAATATGTGGCTAATATTGGTATGTTCATATAGCTAGGAGCCCCTTCTATTAAAGAAGTATTATATTTATTCATGTACTTTGGGGAATTTTGTCATCAAAATTGATGCAATAGTTGGTAAAGACTTTATTCTCCACTCTATCCCATAGTTTTGTAGTATGTTGGAATTTCCATGAAATTGTGATACCCTACCTTTAAACCCTCCTTGTGTTAATTATCCTTATTAACCCTATGGGAAAGGCTCCGTAATAATCATCTTAAATTATATCCTCATTTGATCCTCTCTAATATTGAAAATGATATTAGAAAAATCCATTATTGCATCTTTGAAACAATAGAAAGGTCACATATGACATTTGCAATGATAGGTGTTCAAATGGATATTTTAGAAGGCCTCGCTAAAGTGACTTAGCTAGATATAGGAAAAATATATTTGGAAATATGTTGGGAATGTTTTATATTCTTTGCATGACTATCCCCATGTGTTGTACAATTTTTCGGGAATAGTGAGGGGGCTACAGGGGGTTTAGTAGCCCCCTTTCATGGGGATTTGAAGGTAGTGCCCTCCCCTGCAGATCCAAAAAACATAATGATGGTTTTTTGCATCCATTTTTGGCACATCGTTTTTTGCTAAAAGTGGTTTTGTGGTATATGGAGATTTTGCCTGTGGTTTTTTCTAGTTTCAATTTAAAAACTACAATTCTATTCTAATCCATGGTTAATTTATTGGTGGTTTATGGATGTTGTGGGATATATATTGTGTTATAACACTATATAGAAGAATATATTAGAAAAATATTATTGGTTTTCGGATTTGGGGTTTCTAGGATAAAATATTTGTGTTAATGTGTATGTTTGAAACTGAATATTTTCTATTTTGTTAAGAATCTCTGTGCAATAATTAATTGTATACAGTTAAAACCTACAAAATAGAGGATATATTAATTGGGTCTATGCCATGACGTGGCATACAAGCATCCTTTAAACAAAATAATAACAAGGACCTCAATAGCAAACGTCATCTCATCAAATCAGAAGAAAGACATGGCATAACTGCATCATTTACCTCCACTTTCGGGATGGAAAGAAAATGAAAATCTTAGCTAACAAAATGGATTGCACCACTGAATTCATGGTGCAAAATCGTGTCAAACAACTATAAAATTTTCCCCTTTATGACACCATCAAAGTTTGGACCCTCAGGAATCTCAAAGATTCCTTCCCGAGGATGGCTGAAAAATCTGCTTCTTGAATGAATATTCTGAGCACACTAATACACTCCCTATGAAATTCTATGAGAAATTACTATAAAGTTGGCATCATTCTGCCTCAGTCAAAAATTAGCCTCCAAGGGAATCTTTTAGATTGCACAAGATTTTGCAATGATTCCTTGATGCTAGATGCCTAATTTTTTTTTGCTCAGATGGGGAAACTGATCGCACAATTGGACTCTTGGAGAGAAAATGTGCAAAAATGACTATAAACTTGTCAAATTCTAACATTGGCACCTCTAGCCCTCTAAAGGAATCTTTTCAGCATCTAGTGGATTCCCCCACTCATGGTTCCACTATCCCTGTCACTCAAGGTTTTGTGCCCAGACCTCCGCCTCCCTCCCTAGGAAAATGAATTGAGCTCTTATATAATTTTTTTGGTGGATTAGCCAAGCTATGGGTTGTTAGCCCAATGGTTAAGCTTAGCGGATTTGGTGGGGGCAAATAGGGTTCAAACCCTGTCCACCCCATATATGGTGCATTGTTTTGATTTAT
Source organism: Pinus taeda (assembly GCA_000404065.3). Lineage (NCBI taxonomy): Eukaryota > Viridiplantae > Streptophyta > Pinopsida > Pinales > Pinaceae > Pinus > Pinus taeda. The sequence goes on along the minus strand of APFE030837780.1, from coordinate 416,903 downwards.
TAACTTGGTAATTAATATTGGCATTTTTTTTTTTTAATTTTCATAGGGGTACATTTTTCTTTGCTTTTATAATTGCTTTTCATCATTAATACATTAAGTTTACCCCATATCATCATGAAATTATTTAGATGTACACCATTAAACATCATAATATGCAATTATATAGCAATAACATGATCATCATCATCATCAATGCAACAGAACATAAAAGGAATAGTAAAAAAAAAGCATGCACACACATAGAGACACCAGGATTGGTCTGAGACCAGGGCAAAACCCATTATGGGGAAAACCTTTGCAAATCTTCTTCTTCTTAGATCATCATCAAATGATTTAGAGAAGGAGAGTACAATGGTCCATAACTTTATCTATGCAACAAAACAACTATGATATCCATGAAACAAATATAATCATGCTTGAAAATAAAACTCTAATTCTGATGAGTGTAATATCTTGTCACTAACTGTAGACGATTACTTGATACTACTATCAGTGTGTCGAACATTTCCGAACACTAAGTGAAAACTTCATAATACTAAAATATTATATTTGAGTCTTAGGCATAGGGAGGAGGATTTGTGCAAGTGTCTATAGCATACCTAAACACTCTCTGTGAACTATATGCCAATGTTTATGGTAGCCCAGATGCTCCCAGACCATTCTGTGCATACGTCCAGAGACCAACTCACTAGATCTACTAAAAAACCCTTGGAAACTCTCTTATAGTTACTATGCATGCGTCTGGGGCCTCCTAAACGCTCTTAGGATCACTCTATGCGAGCGTCCACAAACTAACACCTCTAGATCTACCTCTAGAACCCTGGGTGCTCTCATAAGATTCAATGTCAACATCTATGGGTCTCTAGATGCTCTCATAGGATTGTGTGCAAGTGTCCCGGGACTAAAATGCCCAGTTCTGTGCTAACGTCCAGGGGCTAGAAATCCCTAGATCAGTGTGAGCTTCGATCTTGAGATTACGGACCCTCGTGCGAACTTTCCTCCGACAGACCTATGCCAACCAAGATAATAAGAGAAGGGAAGATAGCTTGATTGAATGTGTCTAAATGAGCTTAAGGTCTCTTCTATTCATAGGCTTTCATGAGAGTCCACTTGGGGCTAAGCAATTACCCATGTGGTTAGGCCTGACCCATTCCATAATACATGTATGAATAAAATAATTCATAACTCCACTTGACCAAATTGGGTGATATTTAGGTCGATTTTGGTCCTCTCAAAAAGAGGAATATAATGCAATCATTATCTTGGTTATGAAATACCATCATTAGCTTGCACCCACCCTTCTTTCCTTATTTGATCTTACCAATAATGAAATATGTGGTTCTTCTTCTATCAATTTTGTTCTTTTCTGTAGATTTTGATACATCATGTTATGTTCTTAACCTGCGAGACGATATCAGAATACCAAATATGCGAAGAAATATACCCAGAACATAGAACAATGAGAAATAACAACAAGTATTTTATTATTCAGAAAGCAATGTTCACTTGCCTCTTTGAGGGGGAAACCTCCAACAGAGCAAAGCTCAATACAAAATAAGACATGATGCTCCTCGAGGGGAGTCTCTATCCTTTATATAGGATTCATACATGCAAGACCATGGGGCAATACCATGGTTCTTATTAATACCATCTCTCTAATACCATGGCCCATTTGCAATTAACTGTGGTCCCTTCATTAAATGTGGGTTAACCACTTACAATTATTAATATGGGCTTATTACTTACTTTTATCTACTTCCTATAACTATGACTCAATCCTATTACATAAATAAGGGGGTTAGGGTGGGACCCTAACATGCCCTCCCCCATAAGAATAGCCTTGTCCTCAAGGCTGAAGCTGTGGAAACTACTGAAGAATAGTGGCTAATTCCCAGGTTGCATCTTCCGGAGATGTGTCTTTCCACTTGACGAGGACTTCCTTGATCATGCGGCCACACAGGTGTCATTCTCGTGTGTCAAGAACTTGTTCAGGTTGGAGCCAGATTGACCCTTCTTCATCTAGTTCAGGTAGACTGGTTTGAATTCTACAATTGTTCCCAATCTCTTTCTTGAGGCATGAGACATGGAAGACTGGATGGATTTTTGTAGTGGGTAGCAAAGCTAGCTTGTAGGCAACTTCTCCAATGCACTAAACTACATGATACGGTCCGTAGAATTTTGGAGATAGTTTCTGAAAACCCTTGGCTTTGAGTGATGTTTGCTTATATGGTTGCAGCCTCAAAAATACCTGACCCCCTTCTTGAAATTGGCGTTCTGAGCGATGTTGATCTACTTATTGCCTCATGCAGTTTTGAGCTTGATGAAGATTCTCTCTAAGGTGGGCTAGCATGGTTGTGTGTTCTGTAGGAGTTGATCCACTGCTTGTACCTTCGGGCATCCCTTGATATAAGTAGGGGAAGGAGGGAGTTGACCATAAACTGCTTCATATGGAGTCATTTTGGTGGTGGCATGATAGTTGATGTTATAGCACCATTTAGCTAGAGGTAACCACTGTACCCAGAGATGTTGCTTTTCTGAAGTGAAACACCTAAGGTAGGTTTCCAGACATTTGTTGACTACTTCAGTTTGACCATTAGTTTGTGGATGATAGGAAGTATTGAGTTGTAGTTGGGTACCTTGTAGCCTGAAGAGTTCCTGCCAAAATTTACTGGTGAAGACCGGGTCATGATCAGACACAATAGAAGTGAGCATGCCATGCAATTTGAAGATCTGATCCATGAAAGGTTGAGCGACCAAAGTCGGTGTAAAAGAGTGGGTTAGGGTGCAAAAATGAGCATACTTAGAAAGTTTGTCCACAACCACCATGATGACGGACTTGTTTCCTGACTTTGGAAGACCCGTAATGAAATCCATAGAAACCTCTATCCAAATTGAGGCCGGGATGGGAAATGGCTATAATGTGCTTGGGGAGTTGATTGTTTCTCCTTCGTGGTGCTGACAGAAGTCGCATTCAGCTACAAAAGTAAGAATTTCCTTTTTCATTCCTGTCTAAAAAAATGATCTTCGAGTGCAAGCATACATCTTCTAAAAGCATGACTGTCGTACAGTGGGAGATGAGTGCAACTCCGCCAAAATGCTGCTTTTGAGGATGGATGTTGGTGATATTACGACTTTGTCTTTATAGAAAAGAATCTCATCCTGCCACGAGTAGCCCACTGTGGAATTTGGATCCGCCTACAATTGATTAATGAGTTGGGAGAGCCAGGGATGAGAAAACCATTCCTTGCGAGCCTCTTCAATCCATTCTGGAATGGGAAGGGAAATTGTGAGCAAGGTACTTTCCTCCTCAAATTGGTGAGATAACGCATCTGCTATAATATTTTCGCGCCCTTTCTTGTAAATGATCTAATAATCATATCCCAACATTTTGGCGAGCCATTTATTTTGTTGTGGTGAGGATAGGCATTGCTCCAAAAAATATTTAAGGCTTTGATGGTCTATGTAGATTTGGAAACGTTGCCCCAATAAGTATGGTCGCTAGGTATCTACTGCATGTAGGATGGCCATCATCTCCTTCTCATAGGTAGATTGTCCCATATTCTTCCCACTTAGTTGTTGGCTCATGAAGGCCAAGGTTCGACCTTCCTACATTAAGACCACCCCAATACCCGTACCCGAAGCATCACATTCAATCATAAAATATTTGGTGAAGTCGAGTAGTGCTAAGACTAGAGTGAAACACATGGCATGTTTGAGAGTTGTAAGGGCCTATTATGCTTCATCATTCCATAGGAATGAATTTTTCTTGAGGAGTTGAGTGAGGTGCCTAGCAATGCGACCATAATTGTGGACAAATTTGTGATAGTAGCCTGTGAGACCCAAAAATCCTCTCAGGCTCTTCAAGGTCTTAGGTTGAGGCCAATCCTGCATTGCCTAGATCTTTTTGGGGTCCACCCTGACACCTTCACGCCCCACAATGTGGCCCAAATACTCAAATTCTTCCACGCCAAAAGAACACTTGGACATCTTGACAAATAATTTATGCTTGTGGAGTAGTTGCAAGAGCAGATCTACATGCTGAAGATGCGCGGCCCAGGTGCGACTATAGATGAGGATGTCATCAAAGAAAACAAGGACAAATTTTCTGAGATATGGTTTGAGCAGGTGGTTCATAAGGCTCTGAAAAGTGGATGGGGCATTACAAAGACCAAATGGCATGACCAAGAACTCATAATGGCTTTCATGAGTTTGGAAAGCAGTCTTTGGAGTGTCTACTTCTTTCATGCGAATTTGGTGGTAGCCTGAGTGAAGGTCGAGCTTAGTAAAGAATTGAGCCTCATTTATTTCATCCAAAAAATCATCGACAACCGAGATGGGAAATTTATCTTTGACTGTCAACTTATTAAGGGCCCTAAAGTCTGGACACAGACGCCATTCCCCATCTTTCTTAAGCACCATGACCATCGGTGATGAATAAGGACTAATGTTGAGACGAATGACACCTACTTCCAAGAGTTCCTTGATTATTTTTTCTATTTCATTCTTTTGGGCGAATGGATATCTATCTGGGTGCACATTTGGTGGTTGGGCCCCTGGGACCAAAGTAATGCTATGATCATGTTCCCCTCTTGAGGGTGAAAGCTCATGAGGCTTGCCAAAGACTGGCAGATGGTTGTTTAAGATCTATTACATCTCAGGATGAATATGAAGAGAATTGGGTTCGAAGGCTTGGATGGCATTAAATTGAGCTATAACTCCATGGTGGCCCTTTTTTAACAAATTTTCCATCCGATGTGAGCTGATGATAGAGGGAGCTCCCGCCTGGAATCCGCAGAGGTTATGTGTGTGGTTGTTCTGCTTAAAGCTCATATATAACTCCTAGAAATTCATTATGATTGGGCCAAGTGTGCGAAGCCATTCAGCACCAAGGACAATGTCGCACCCTCCCATGTGTATGGCAAACATGTGGGTCTTTAACTGATAGTCCCCCATTTGAAGTTTGACATTTTCACAACGGCCTTCACATTTCATTGTTCCCCCATCAGTAATGTAGACCTAGAAGTTAGAAATTGCTTGGACAAAACAATGCATTGCTTCCGCGACTCTTTGATGGATAAAATTATGTGTACTTCCACGATCAATCAATACTACTACTGGGTGATGCTGAATAAAACCTCTGATTTTGAGAGTGTGGGGCGAAGAAATCCCTGCCAAAGCATGCAGTGAGATAACTGGTTCTTCAGGTACATTGTCCTGCTGGTTGTCCTCTTTTTCCTCCTCTGGTTGCTCAAGTGGTGGGGCTTCCTCCGATGAACTATGATCAGTAGCATCAATTTGAAAGAATTTGGGCTCCTTGCATTTATGCCGGGGGGAGTATTTCTCATCACAGTAGTAACATAATCCTTGCTTTCTTCTTTCCACCATTTCTACTGGTGACACCTTTTGAACCTTGAGTGTTTGGGTAGTTCTTTGAACCTGGGGGGGGGGGGAACCCTTGGCGATAGAATTTGGGCGATTGGGCTGGGCCGCTAATGCACGTTCGACTTCACGATCTATCTTGCAAGCATGCAGCCATGAGCTAGGGTGGTGCAGTCAGGCGTGGGCTTGGATGGCTTCTTTGAGACCACTGACAAACATTCCATGTAGAACTCATCATGTAGACCTCTAGTGCGGAAAGCTAAGGATTCAAAGGCTGCAATATATTCATTCACTGTTCTTGTTTATCAGAGCTTAGTGAGATGATCCAAAAAGTCAGATTCATGGTCAAAGTGATCCATTAGAGCTTTTTTTAATGTCTCCCATGTCAAGGGCCTTCCATAGCAACATTGATGCCATTGCCACCATTGCCATCTTTCATTGTCCAAGTACATGACATCCACACTAAGCTGAGTGGCATTATCCAGGATGTAATTCAGTGTGAAATATTACTCCATTTTTGCTATCCATGTAGTCGGGTGAGAGCTATCAAATTTATACATGTCCAGCTTGGGTGGTCGCGGATGGGATTGTTGGTGAGTGCCAAAGAGGTAAGGAGATTGGCTAGGCTCACCCTCACTATTTTTATTGCCAATATATGCCTCCTCACATGCCTCCACCTTGCCCTTAGAGAGTGTTGCATTTAAGTTCTACAGCTGTGACACGACCTCTTTCAAGGCTGATTCAAGGTTGTCCATCCTCTCATTCACCATAGCTTGAGCTCTAGTTTGTACCATGCACCGAGCTGATGTACTTGAAATTTGGGACCGCCCGAATTTGTTGGCACTAACAATTGAATGGTACCACCTTACTTAGGTCGTCGCCCTAATTCTTATGGGCTAAGTCACTAGTAAGTGCCCTAGGGGTGTCCCAGACTTTTTTTTTCATTACTTCAAATGGAGTTTTACTCCTTACTTAGGAATACTGCAGTAGCCGAATCCCATAAATGTCAATGCTGCCAAAATTCCTGTGAAAATCACGCCTAGGTATAGGAACCCACACACTACTTAGATCTGGAATGGTTGATCTGATAGATATGAATGGTGAACCTGATTGTTGTTGTGGATCTGATGGATCTAATAGATTTGAATGCCTATTCTGATGGATCTAAACGACAAAACTGATTGTTGCTGCTACGACAAAACCCCACTTGTGAGATCTGATCTAGCAAAGATTATGCATGATCCAGAGACAAAGAAGGGAACTATGGTCTCCAGTAGTGTCAGGTGCTACAAATCGCAATATACATAAGGGTCTGATAGTAGTAATCGGCCCAACTTTTCAGTGCACTAACCAAGGAGGATCAACCGTACCCTTAGCTGTACAACCCAACTACCCTATCATACGCACAAGTAATATCTCTGAGTGTTGTTCTCGATGTACTGTAGCAGCAATATGGCTAACAATTTATCTATGGCATGGTTTCAAGGGAGCTAGGGGGCTTCTGATATACCTAGAGGGTACTTAGAAGACAGTCTGTGTGCAGTTCTGTCTAATGCGCTACTACTCGAAGGGGTACCCACAGGGGTTACAAGGGAGTCCAACAAGCGTGACCACCTCTTGTATTTCTTGCGTGCATGCCTCCCCAAATCTGTAGGTTTATGTGCTCAACGACATATCCCATGGTTTAAAGACACTAGAACATGTCTCTATCCAAAAACAAAATTTTCTAAAAAATGAAGATCCCACCAGCCCTAGAAAGCGCTCTGATACCACTTGTTATTTTCTTAACCTGCAAGACGATACCAGAATACCAAATATGCAAAGAAATATACCTTTGAACATAGAACAATGAGAAATAACAACAAGTATTTTATTATTTAGAAAGCAATGTTCACTTGCCTCTTCTAGGGGGCAACCTCCAATAGAGCAGAGCTCAATACAAAATAAGACACGATGCTCCTCAAGGGGAGTCTCTATCCTTTATATAAGATTCATACATGCAATACCATGGTTCTTATTAATACCATCTATATAATACCATGGCCCATTTGCAACTAACCGTGGTCCCTTCATTAAATGTGGGTTAACCACTTACAATTATTAATATGGGCTTTATTGAAACTTTACTTAACTATAACTATGACTCGATCCTATTACATAAATAAGGGGGTTAGGGTGGGCCCCTAACACATCATCATTCAATTCAAACTCTATCTTCTTTGGTTTTATCTCCCTTGGAAGGACTTCCTATTTTAAACTATATTTGATTTCTCTAAATATTACATCTCAACTATACACAATCTTCTTAGTTTCTATGTTCCAAATCTTATAACCTTTTAAACCATCTTTATAACCAATAAAGATATATAGTATAGACCTAGTTTTATTTGGAATGTGTACATAGGCATCATAGCCATTTACCATGAGATTTTTATGATTTTTTCACCAAACCATACTAATTTTTTTTATTATATAATATTGGAGTCTATTGCAAAATCTTAAATCATTGACACTACAAATTCACAATAAGACTACTTTGCACAGTGGAATAATATATAGTAGTAAATTAACATGTGCAAAAATATAGAAAACATATTTACAATTTTTTACAACCCAACTTCATTATATTAACAAATTGATAATACAATAGTGTAGGGCTCCCATACTACGGATAATGTCCCTCATGCATCCTTTGATACAAGATAACAACAACTAGGGTTTGTTTTCAGTGTTTTGATAACCAATCTACCCTTACAAAGTAATTTTAATGTCTAGATGTTGTAGAGCTCCTCACAGTTGCATTTCTCATACCCTATACACATATTCCTTGCCTTTTGGTTCCCTATTTGCAACAACTCTAATCTGCCTCTATTAATGAATCAACTCCATTAGGTCACTAAAATTGTCTCCAACTACTCTCTAGTTGATTGTTAGTCCTTCAAGACATTAACAAATTAAGACTCTTGTAGATTTGTTCACAATTCTCAACCCCCCATTGCTACTCCTCATATCTTTTAGGAATTTCTTCCCACTAGTTCATTCATATGTTTCCCAATGAAGACACACTTAGGGCTGGAGGGCTTCCCACTACACTATCGAATGTCCTTATCCAATAATGAACTTAGGGTATGGAGGACTACCAAATTCCTGTTCTAGATGTCCTTCTCACAAGACAAGTCTTGGGCTACAAACTGCTCCTAGCTGATCATACATGTGAGATATTATTTTTCCACTTCTAATAATCCCTTAATCATTTAAGAGACTTGTTTGGTAGGGGTTGAATAAATCTCCTACAACCCCTCCACAAATTTTTCTTTAGGTTGATCCAACTTTTCCTCTTCTAGAAGCCACCTTAGTCAATATAGGTGCTACTCTAGGCCACAATTGGTCCACTCTCATGCTTCCCTTCAATAGTCCATGAGTTTCCAATACAAATGTCCAATTTGGACCCTATCCTCTACCAACAAATCACCCTTGAAAACATTATCAATACACACCTTAGGGTTGGATTCTCTATTTTGTATCCTCTGTTTAGTGCTTCTAATAGCCTATTAGCCCTTTCCAAAATGCTCCATCAACCTCCTATATTGTGGGCTCTCTCCCTTATGCTATTTCTCCCATACGCTAGTATCTAAGGAACTTTCCAACCATTGTTTAGGCCTTTTGGACACCTTCCAAAGGAGGTACAAGGCTTCAACCCTCCTATCCAACTGTTGTAAAAGAATGTGACTCCTTTTGGAGATATGCCCACACATAAATCTACCCATAATTAACTTGGCCTACATATAGAGTATCTTGGCACCTAAAAATAGGAAATGTGCACCAAAACTACGCACAAATAGAACTATACTTGTCCCTCAAGTCTCGATCTCCTCCACAGATCAAACTCGACCATCAACAGTCACTAGAGATCATCCATAAATCCTCTAATCCTTGATGAAGTATGCTCCTTATATATGCGGCCCAAAACAAATGTGATCCTTGTGATATTTTTGCACTTAGATGTGTTGAAATTCCTTCAACTTAACTCTTATTTATACACAAAGATGTGGCTCCCAATGAAATATCAAGAGGGCTAATCTAGCCCTAGATGACCTTCTCTCCTTGACAAATTAACCCACAACCACATATAAAAATTCACAACTCCATTTTGATACGTCCTTTCCAAGTGCTTGAAGTGGCCCCCAGATCCTGTAGGGTTGCCCCTTCAGCTCCTTGTGTCAAACCATGGTTTCTCTTGGTGGTTTCACACATAAAAGCTTGGGTACAAAGCCCACAGACTTGGGTTCTTTATCGACAAGTCACTTTTGTGTGCTAATTCTTCCAAAACCCACTATCCTAGGGTTTGGAGTATCTCTCAAGGTACAAATATCAAGACTTCCTCTTAGTGAGGGAGGTACCTCCAACACAAGGAAGTCTCCATCAACTTCATCACTAACACCACTAGCCCATATGGCATCCATCACTGTAGTATACTCTGTAGAATTAACCTTTTAATATCAATAGTTCCTTTGCATCATCTCATCTTAACCTGAAGACCTCAACACTTCCATAGGGCTATTCCCTTTGAAGCTAGACTCCCTCTGAGTCTACACGATCTCCAATTACTTAATCTACTACTAACCTCATGTCCTACAAGGCCAATCTAAGTTGCAGTGGAACATGTTCCATCATCAACCCAACTCAGTCCTACTAGCACTAGTCCTCCTGGATCAAACACCACCTGTGCACACCCTCCACTCTCAAATATGAAACATCACAATCTATTGAAGAAACTAGCCTTCCAATCTCCATTCCATCACATGAAGAAATCTCGATCAAACCAATATAATCCATGTCAAATAAATCCTCGAGATTTCCCAAAAATCCATGGAAAGTTAGAGGAAGTTCATGATCAACCACCTACCCTACAAAAAACTATTTTTCACCATGTTTTCCACCAATCCACCAAAACTCCCAGTCAATCTCATTTCCAAACTATTCAAGACCACATCTCCACGACTTAATTTGAACCCTTTGCTCAGGGCTTTAGATAATATAGCTCACTTTGAGTTGCTTCACTATGCACACTCTGATTCACTGGCCCTTCAAAGTCGCTCTGATACTATGTTGTTTTTACGTGATACTAGAGTCTAGGATATAATCTTAAATCACTGATGTTACCAATCCAAGTATCACAACAAGGCTACTTTGCATAGTAGAATAATATACTTTTAAATTTGTCAAACACTTCATATTTCTTCCTCACAAAATAAGTTTACGTATTTCTTGAGAAGTCATTTATAAATGAGACAATGCATATAGTTTCCTAATGATTGAACCAACACATTTCTGAACACATCATTATGTACCCACTACAATATTTATTTTTTCACTAAACTGCTACAGGATAATCTTACCTAATTATGTTTCTTGTATAGGAAATGCTCATATAAATCAAAATATAGAGAGTAATTATACATACATTCTACCATACCTTTACCATGTAGTGCTTGAAGGCCCTTCTTTCTGATATGTCCCAGTTTTTAATTCCATAGCATAGTCTTATTTTTAAATACTATAGGATTTTTTCCTTCTTCAGTTCCATTATGAGGAACAAAGGGATTGTTGCACCCATCACTAATTGTCCTTCTCAATATCTTATATAGAGTTCAAAGCTTAACTCCTCTTGGTAATACCATTGCTCCTTGAACTATTCTATGCATTTTCTTTTCAAACATTGTTTTTACACCAGCATCACTCATCTTGATTATTGCAATCAAATATATGGTCAATATTGTGATGCATAGAACAACAGAGAGTGTTTTAATCCTTCCATCCATGATATTCAATGTGAATTTTCCTCGTCTTATGGTTTTGGTTGTCGATAAATCTCCTAGGAAAATGTCATTTCCATCGTACCTTTCATACGCACAAACCACTCCTTGTGATGAGTAATAGTAGAAGATTCAATTGAGTTAACCAACCATGCCTCAAGATCTACATGTGTGCATGAAAAAGGCAAGTACACATCCCTTCATCTAAAGGTTTTTTCTTCTATAGAAGGAGTATCATAAGATCCTTTTCTTTATGACTTCTTTTTTGCATCTCTAACATACCTTTACAAATTTGCCTAGAGATTATATCTTCCTCTAGATTTAGATCTCTTACTTGAGGAATTATTTTGTTTCTATACTAATAAATCCCTACCGAATACTTAAGAAAAATTGATTAGAAAATATACCAAAAAAATAAAATAATGATTATTATTTTTTTTTTTGGCTTAATCCAACAGGACTTTGAGCCTTTAATCTAATAATTTATATAATACTTTTCAATAGAATGATCACTAATTAAGCTACACCGCGTGAGCTACACTATAAAATAGTTAAATTACGCCATTATTTTATATTTAAATATAATTATATATATTATTCATAAATATTAAATGATCACATCTATATATAATAATTAGGTGTTTTTTAATATATATCCTTCATTATAATAAATTGATTTTTTAAAAATAATATTTTAACATAGTTTTAATAAAGTTAAGAATATTTTTAACTAAAAATTATTAATTAATTAGATTTTTTTACTAATTGTATTTAATGATAATTTAAGAAATATTTTAATAAGTTTTTTATTAAAAAATAAAATTAATTTAAAAGTAAACAAAAAAAATGTCGACGGGTTTTGGATAGATGGTGATGACTGTGTTGTTAAGTTACTCCTAGATGATGAAGGCAATGATTCAATTCCCCACTCTATTCAAATATTATTGTTGGATATGACCATGATATAGCCTCACCACTACCAAACTTTCAAAAAACATAAATTTAAACAATATAATGCAATTTTTTTTTTAATAATACAAGCCTTCAAGAAGAAATTTCCCATGTTGAATGTGACATTTCACATGAGAAAAAATGCATTACTAACTCTAAGGTGCTTTCCAAAGTAGCAAGACAAGTTCCAAACATAGGCCACTCTTGGGGTCACCTCAACCATTATATTTGTTCTTTACTAACACCTCATGTTGTTGTTCGAATATGTGTTGGTGGATAGGAACACTTCGAGAGAATAGATGCTTCTTTAATTGAGTGAATTATAGGTGTTAGTGCACTCGATGGACCAAAGACTAGAGAAATTTGAATGTTTCCTTGATTTGTCCCCTACTCTAGATTATTCTCCAAGAGATAATGCGGATCCTATCCATCTGGAAGCCTCGGGCTCTAGAAAGTATTGAATGTTAACTATGTTCTCTGGTTATTTACTATCAAGTCCTAGTTACTTTGTTTTTTTGCTTGAGTATAACCCTAGAGGCCACTTATTTCAAACAAATTTGTTGGTTTTTTCGTACACTATTACTAAAAATTTTGTGTGGCTCTTAAAGAAAAAGGAAATTTTATGCCTCTCCTAGTTTCCATAGTGGAAGACCAAGACACATTTCAATTTATTATAGTTATTAGAAATAATGAAAAAACTTGTACTTAGAAAAAAAAAATAATTACAAATAATTCTTTGGGTGTTCAATCTTTAGTTGACATGTATCCATTTTATTGTACTAAGACACACATTCAATAGGCTAGTATGAGGAAGATGTATAATTTCTTTTGTGCTCAACCTTGAGATACATCAGTACCTCAACCATAAATACTTCTTGATTCTGAACTCCTCTCCACAATTTTATTTCCTTTAGAGTATTTCTAGTTTATCTCACTAGCATTGGATTTTAATTAAACTCAAGTTTGTATGTATATAGGGTTGAAATTTGAATTCATCATTACCCTCTAAGAACCCTTTAGCCTCTGATAGAGGGGTATACAATTTTTACCATATAAATGAAATTAAAATAAAAAGTTGCTTATCAAATCTGCAAAGAAAACCATTACTAATATTTTAGTTTAAGGATAAAATTTACTTTATAGTATGTTTACGTGTTATATATATATATATATAAACAATTAGAAAAATGAAGTCTAAAATTTTTTCTCCATATCTTGATAATTTATTACAATTGTGTCTTAGTAATGGGAATTGAAGATCAAAAATTTGGTTGTGGTGAAATATTTTGTTATTCATAGATAAAAACAATTTCAATTCCAGTCAACACCCTACCCTCTTAGTGTTTGGATTTAAAAATGCAAATTGTCTTACGTCCTACTCTTCGATTGCATTTACTACTTTCTTATCTTTCTTGCATTTATGAATATCACCAGCATGTGTGAAGGCTCAAGAGAGCGTTGTATGGGCTGAAGCAAGCACCTCGTGCTTGATACACCAAGATAGACAGCTACTTCACTAGGTTTGGCTTCACTAAGAATGAAGCAAATGCGAACCTGTACCACATAGTGGTGGAAGGTAAATTGTTGATCATTTACTTTATGTTGATGATCTCATATTGACAGGTGATGATCAATTGATCAAATCTTGCAAAGGAGTACCTTGAAAGAGAGTTTGAGATGAAGGAATTGGGGTTCATGATTTGTTATTGAATGTTAGTTTTGTTGTGCTAATTTCAAGTTCAGCTTTAAAAACAAATGTTTGTCAATTGCTTCATGTGCATGGTTCTCTTATGGTGTTGGTGATTGGAAATAGGTAAATTTTATCAAGTTTTATGCGAAATACATGAGCAGAATAACATGAAATACAAATGTTGAACAACATCAATAAAATGTACAACAAACCATCAAGAATAACATGTAACATATTGTTTTGATAAAGGAGTTCACCCCTCCTGGGTTACATCTCCTTGGTCTAGCTTCCAAGGCTTAGGCCTCTTTATTTGTTCAAAATGGAAAAACTTATAGTTTAGAATGCTCTATTGCTCTTGAAATCTACTTCAATGGACTCAGAGCATCAAAATCAGCCAGGAACTCCTTTTATTGAGCTCAATTTGGTCAAATTTTGCTTCAGTTATGACCAAAATTGCTTTCTCCTAGTAAACCTCCACTAAAACTGGAGGAACTCCAGTTAACTCCACTAAACTTGGAGTTTCCACCGAATTAGGAGTTCCACCAAAAGTTTGCCAAATTAAACTGAGTTTAATTAGTGTTAATTTTGGGTTAATTAGCAATAATTTGGGATTAACTAGTGCTAATCATGAGGTTAGTTGACATAGTAGTAAGCGGCTTAAGAAGAGTGTTCACATGTCATGGCATAAAATGTTGCGGGGTATGCTTAACCGTTAACCTTCGATCTTTGTGTAGAGATCACATGGTGGTGGGTAATGCCATGGTTATGGCAAGCGGCTACAGTTTGTTGTAGCCCTAGCCGTTAGTGTTAATCATTAACCGTTAAATATTATGGTGTTCACATGGAGGGGGCTGGCCTGTGGACTAGCTCCCTCCTAACCCCCAATCGCCTAACCATTTAACAACAAATACAATTGGAAACTAATACTTGTTAAGGAACATAGCGTGTGTGTAACAATAATGTGGTTGGCTTGTGTAGAGGAGGTTGTGAGGTCAAAACCCAGTGCCTCCATATAAATTTTATTGCGCGCCAATACTAGTCCTTTGGGGAGGGACATGTGGCAACCTCCAAGCTTGTCACTTGTCCCCTCCTCATTGGACCACCTTCAACCAAACAGAACTTGCCACATCATCGCACCCATGAAACAATAAAAACATGCCACTTAGTGAATCTAGATAGGCCATTGACCAACCTTGACTTTGTACAGTCACCTACCACATCAGCAGTCCATACTACTAATTGTGCAGTGACTGTACATTTTTTTCCAAAATTTCTTTTGTTTGGTAAAGCATTCAGCAGGCTCTATCTTCCTCATATGAACTCTATTTTTAAGGAAACATGATGCATGGGGTTCATTTTGCCAAGACGGACATGGTCGTTCAGGTTTCAAATGATTCCGACACTTTTATTTTTGAGATAATTTTTTCCCCTAATCTAGATTCTGATCACTCCTTCCCACTGACATGCTTTTGGACCCATAAAAGCTAGTTATCCGATGAGATTTGAATACTGTTCTCCTTCCCAAGTTCTATCAACTAATTCTACTTGGAAAAATCTCCATGACAACCACTTGGGTTCACTGACATGCCTTGCCTTGCAAATGGCTTGGCATTTCAACCAATGTTCTCCTTTTGTTGATGATCTAATCCAACACTTGCTAGCTACTTGTTTATTACCTTTTTGTACCAAAGAAATCCCTGGATGCTTGGAAAGCTAACTGATGGCCTTCCCACTGAGAATCATGTTCCTCCTTTGCATCACATGCATTCAATGCAAGATTCTCCTTAGAAAACACTTTTCCAAGTTAATCCCATCTGAGTGAACTACAACAATGAGTTCCAATACAGTAATAACAATAAAAGAAATGACCATTCTCTTACCTCCATGTTTCATAATTCCACATCTAAAAGAATGCATTCACCATCTCTTTTGCTTCTTGGCATCAACACATCAAATCGCATTGTAAACCACTTTTGCTTCTTGATTCCATCATCCTCTAATTTTAACATGCTGCTCATGTCATGATTTGAGAATGAAAGCTAATCATGAGCCTCTTGCTCAAGCTTGGACCTTCCAAAATCCTGCAACCCTTTGCACAAAAAACACACTCATCTTGTTGTTTCAAAGTTAATGGTGTGTGAAAAACACTCATGCAAGAATATAACTTGAGGACCTCTTCCTTTGCTTCTTCAAAGCAACAAATGTCACATCATGTGAACATTTCCATGTATTCTTACATCTTGATGTATACCATCTTGGTGTTTAAAACATCGACTAAACACAAGTCGACAAAACATGCTTCTACAAACAACTGACTTTCAAGTCAAGCAAAACATGTACACAACTTGATGATTTACAACAAGAATTCCACATTCTCATGGACAATTTGTCACATCTCCCTTTCATCTTTGGAGAAAAAATCAACTCTTCCAAGTCGATATAACATACATGTAATGATCAATCGACCACACAATCCGATACTCATGCATGTGAAAATGATCAACATTCTCAAGTTGACAATATACATGTTAACAAAGAAATCAACCAACACAAGTCAATCACTCATGCATGTTCAAGCACAATGAAACTATAAAAAATTCCTTTGTTCACAAACAAAAACTCTCATGCATGTATAACAATTCTCAACAGTCTCAAAAGTACAAGAATCCTATTGGTATGTACGAGTACTTAAAGAGCTGAAATGACCAAATTTGTTGCAATAAAGTGAGTCAACATACTCCACTTTCGAACACCTTCCTGGCGTAAACATGCAAGTTCAAGAATGCAATCATGCATGCAATTTTGTATTTATAAATTTCCATCTTTGCTGCATCTAAGTGAGTCAACATAACACTAATTTTGAACACCTTCCTAGTGTAAACATGCAAGTTCAAGAATGCAATCATGCACTCAAATTTGTATTTGCAAATTACCATCTTTGTTGCATCCAAGTGAGTCAACATAACTCTACTTTCAAACACCTTCCTTCATGCAATATGCAACACACTTTTAGGAGAAAATAAATGCTTCCAAATAACCAAGAAACACATCAATAAGGAAATGCAAATCTTATAAAATGCATCCCTAAGGGAATATTTGCATCAATTATCAAAAGAAATGCAAGGCCTTATTTTGTTAAGAAATATAACCATCTATTTCCAAACCATTTCAATGATGCTTCTTTTAGCTGCACTTCATCACGTGTGTCATCTTGACCCACATCAATTATGGAATCCTCTTTTCCATCTTTGCCAAAATATCTCTCCACCTTCTTCAACTATCATGGATGAATTTTTGGATGCAAACTCCAACACTTGTCTACAAGATGACCCTTCTTATGACAATGAGTTCAAACTAATTGCAACTTATTTTCAACATAGCCTCCATTATCCAATGGACCTCTGGCATTCTGTCTCTTTTGTTTTGAAATTTTCTTGTGTGTGGTTATCCTCTTCCAACACCTCAAAATGGTATGGTTATTCAAACCACAAAAAGAACATGTAAAATCTCTCCAAATCTTGTGAAGAGTTACCATGTTTATCATAATCAAAAGAAACTTGATTAAAGGCATATTTATACCTTTCTCATTCACCTTTGTCACCTTCTTGAGGAGGTGAATTTGATGGGGTAGTGGCTCTCTTAGAAATACAAACAATGGTTTCAATGACCTTAGAGCTTTCAACATCCTCTTGTTTTCCATTTCCACTAGTTGCATGCTTATGAGCATCTTCTTGCAAAGTGGGTATAAAACTTTTGCATTCCTCATGAACACAAACTTCACAAGCTTGAGGTAATGAACATATAATGAAAGTCCTTCTTGGAACACCTTCATGTGTCTCCTTGGCTTTGGAGCATTCTCCATCATGTTCTCCATAACCAAGGCCCAAATACCTAGGCCTTTCCTCATCAACAATTGGCTCAACTATGCCTTATGTATGTTTTCCTAACCCTTTACCTTCATAACCCATCTCCATCAATAATTTGGACCCTATTCCTCTAGTGTGTCTTTCAAAAGCACCAAAACATTAATTTTTAGAGTAAATTGAAGATAAACTTGAATTGCATACATCATTTTCATGCACATACTTGGCTAGGGTTTCCTTAGCATCATGGAGTTCAATCTCCATCTCATGCATCTTTTCAAGATGCTCTTGCTTCTCCTCCTTCAAAGCCATCAACTGCTCTTAAATTATAGTGTTCTCCTTCCTATCTTCAAACAACTCTTGCACCATATCTCTCATGATGATAAGCTCTTGCAACATCTCTTCATCAAAGAATCTTGCTAAGGAATATGGATTAGAAACATCACTTGTTGAAGCTTCCATCACACATGAAATGCATCAATATGCTTCACAAATCTGCAACCTTTAAAACCCTAATTGCACAAAACTCAAGAAATCAAGAAAATAACCTACTTTGATACCAACTTGATCTGTTATTGAATGTTAGTTGTATTGTGCTAATTTCAACTTCACATTTAAAAACAAATGCTTGTCAACTGCTTCATGTGCATGGTTCTCTTATGGTGTTTGTGATTGGAAACAGGTAAATTTTATCAAGTTTTATGTGAAATACATGAGCAGAATAGCATGAAAGACAAATGCTGAACAACATCAATCAAATGTACAGCAAACCATCAAGAAGAACACTTGACACAACGTTTTGACAAAGGAGTTCAACCCTCTTGGGTTACATCTCCTTGGTCCATCTTCCATGGCTTGGGCCTCTGTATTTGCTCAAAATGAAAAAAATATAGTTTACAATGCTCTGTTGCTCTTGAAACCTGCTTCAATGGACTCAGAATTAGCTAGGAACACCTTTTCCTGAGCTCAATTTGGTCGAATTTTGCTCCAGTTATGACCAAAAATGCTTTCTCCTAGTAAACCTCCACAAAAACTAGAGGAACTCCAGTTAACACCACTAAACTCAAAATCTCCACCGAATTAGGAGGTTTGCTGAATTAAACTGTGAGTTTAATTAGTGTTAACTGTGGGTTAATTAACAATAATCTGGGATTAACTAGCGCTAATCGTGTGGTTAGTTGACATAACTACAGGTGTCTTAAGCCGAGTGTTCAACTGTTGTGGCATAAAATGTTGCGAGTATGCTTAACCATTAACCTCTGGTCTTCATATAGAGGTCACATGGTGTTGGATAATGCCACGGTTATAAAAAATGGTTACGGTTTTTTGTAGCCTTGGTGGTTAGTGTTAACCGTTAACTATTAAATATTATGGTGTTCACATGGAGGGGGTTGGCCCGCGAGCTAGCTCCCTCCTAACCCCCAATCGCCTAACCGTTTAACAACAAATACATTCAGAAACCAATACTTGTTAAGAAACATAGTGCAGGTGTAATGGTAATGTGTTTGGCTTCTGCAGAGCAGGTCACGGGGTCGAACCTCGGTGCCTCCATAAGAAAGTTATTGCAACGCTGATACCGATCCTTTGGGGAGGGACACGTGGCAACCTTTGTGATTGCCACTTGTCCCCTCCTCATTGGACCATCTTCAACCAAACAAAACTTGCCACATCACGCACCCTTAAACCAATAAAAACATGCCACTTGGCGAATCTAGATAGGCTATTGGCCAACCTTGACTTTGTACAGTCACCTGCCACGTCAATGGTCCGTACTGCTAATTGTGCAGTGATTGTACATTTTTTTTTCAAAATTTCTTCTGTTTGGCAAAGCAGTGAGCAAGCTCTATCTTCCTCATACAAACTCCGTTTTGAATTAAAAGAGTTGCGTTGGGATCGTTTTGCCGAGACGAACGCAGTCATTTAGGTTTCGAATGATTCTAGACACTTTTATTTTTGAGCTATGTTTTGCCCCTAATCCAAATTTCGATCAACTCATGCATTACTTTCTAGGCATGGAAGTATATGGCAAGGTGATGGGGAGTTGTTTGTATCTCAAGGTAAGTATGCAACGAGATACTTAGGAGGTTGCACATGAAGAGCTCCAAGCCTATGGAGACTCCTCTAATATATAACTAGAGGAAGGAGGATGCTACTTCAAGGTAAGTAGTGGAAGCTACTGTTTACAGGTAGTGTGTGGGTTCACTCATGTACTTGGTGAACACACGACCAAATCTATGCTATGTAGGTAACCAGCCTAGTCAAGCGAAGGTTAGGCCTATCAAGTTGTATTGGAAGGTGACAAAGCATGTATTGAGAAACCTCAGGGGCACTTCTAACATAGTTACTGATCAAACGAGAAAATGACCTAGTACCCCTTTTTTTGAGGTAGCAAAAAAATCACTCGATTTTGAAAAATGGTGATTCTGGAATACACCATTTTTTTGGAGCATATTTTTGCCACTATAATTTTTTTTTTTTTTTATGTATCAAGTGTGAACATTTTTTTTTAAATATTAGTGATTTTCATGCTGATTTTGAAAAGTGTTGATGCAGCATCAACACATTTCTTTTTAGAGGGTTTATTTTTGACACTTTAATTTTTTCTTATGTATCAAGTGTGAACATTTTTTTTTGTTAGTGATTTTCATCTTGATTTTTGAAAAGTGTTCATGAGCATCAACCCTTTTAGTTTAAAGGGCTTAGTTTTTACACTTTAAGTTTTCTAATCAATTAAGTCTGGATAATTTTTTTTTAAATGTTGGTGATTTTCATGTTAGTAAAAAAAAAGGGTGAAAAAAAAAATTTAAAAACAAAAAACCTATAAACATGTTTGAAAAAAAACATAAAACATGACAAAAATAAAAAAATAACAAAAGCATGTTAGTAATAATAAAAATTAAAAATAAGGACCAAAAAAATAAAAATTAAAAAGCATAAATCATGTTAGTAATAAAACATAAAAATAAAAAAAATAAACATGACAAAAAAAGATCAAATACAAAAAATATATAAAAAGGAAAAAAAACCAAAAAACCTATAA